>JAQFXW010000249.1:0-21041 GCA_034693945.1 Dendrobaena attemsi | reverse complement strand
TATACCGCCCCTTCAAGTCTCCTACTACTCAGAGGCGGTCCCGACTACAGCTCGGAGGTGTGTCGGAGTTTACACGCGGAAGCAATTGCGAGTGAGGAACTTGCTCAAGGTCCTTACGCAGCGGGTGGGATTCGAACATGCTATCCTTCGGTTGCAAGGCGGCGACCTTCACAACTACACTACCGCGCCCCACAATATTAGGTTAGAGCGAATGAGACCAACTTTTGACTAGATGGGATTCGATTATTATGAGAGAACTCTGGTCAGAAATCTATCATACAAAACAGAATTCTCTTATTATTGTTATTATTATTATTAGATAAGATAGGACTGCCTACGACATCAGATTGGTTTAACTGCGACTGGATTAGATTAGACGAGATATTTTACTTATTAGATTTCTACGTCGCCTCTTCATGTTCACTCCGAGCCACTCCCCTCTACAGCGCTGATGCTGCGTAATATATATATATTCCGAAGCACCACAGAGTAACTGTGAGTGGACGACTTCAATTGTTATTTATTTTCCTTCTAATGTAAACTCACTGCAGATTGTCAGTTTGTGTTATTAAGAAGATACAATACAATACTTGCTCAAGGTCCTGGCGCGATGGCTTGAGGTGAATTCGAACTCGAGCCCAAGCCGCAGCCTCTTTCGAATTTACAATTTTTCTGGTCGTGTGGTATTTCCAGGTGAAGCAGCCGATTTATCGAGATTAGGAATTGATCAAAGATTTGAATGAGTCCCGATTTAATTAAATACATTTTTGTATTGGACACTAATTATTATTCCGACTCAATCCATTAACAGCACCGTCCAACCTTGTGCTAGGTCCTGTATTGTATTTGTGTATTTCTATACCGCCTCTTACTACTCAGAGGTGGTCCCGGCTACAGCCCGCAGGTGTGTCGGAGTTCTACACGCCGAAGCGCTTCAGTAATTGTGAGTGAAGGACTTGCTAAAGGTCCTTGCTCGGCGGGTGGGATTCGAACCCACAACCCTTCGGTTGCGAGGCGGCGACCTTCACCACTACACTACCACGCCCCACAATGATGATGAGGCTTCTCTTTTTGAGGTTACTTGGTCCTATATGCCGAGTGGTGACCAATCCTCTTCCGGCAGGGTAAAGAAGCCGGTGGACCTATTTAATGGCCTCGTTTGTCCTTAGGTGTCCTTCCAACACCTGCCTCCTGCATTAGCCAGCACTTTCAGGGTATTCTAACACAAATGAACAATGTGCCAGAAAATGAGCAAAATAAGAAATACAGTATAACATAAACAATGTATATTATTTCTGTTACTCTAGGCATTAAGAACTGTGTGTACGTGTGTTTTCAGGGGTGAGTTCTTTCTCTATCAGTTGGAAAAGGAAGGTCATCCGGCTGTTGTGGAGCGGCGCAAATGGGACCGGAGAGATTTCCACTACGACAACGTAGCCTCCGCCATGCTCACCTTATTCGCTGTTCAAACTGGAGAAGGCTGGCCGTTGTGAGTGGAAAACTGTTGCTATGTTAACGTTTCTATCGATAGGTGGGAATTTAATCGATTGCAAGCGCTTGATACCACAATATTACACGAATTATTATTTTTACCTTTTATTTATTTACGCATTTCTTTACCGCCCCTTCAAGTCCACTACTACTCAGAAGCGGTCTCGACTACAGCCCGAGGGAGTTTCGGATTTTTCACGCCAAAGCGTGTTAATGTGCTGCATTTGATAATTACAGATTCATACACTGCATTTTCCAGAGAGAGAGAGACTCATATGATAGGGGCTATGTCAGAACTATGACCATGTAGTTAACATGGTTGACAAGTACCGTACTGAAACATAACTGTCAAATACTTAACATAATTGACAAGTACTTAATATAAGTACACGACGCCTTGTATTGATGCCTTATCACTTCACTTGACAATTTCTATAGGTGTATGGATGCAAGAAGACCATGGGAAAGTAGGTGTCGCTAAATCATAATTGTAATTGTAAATCTAAATTTATATAGTGCCCCTCAGAGCAAACTCAACAGAGGCACTCCCGACCCGATGGAAAAGAGCCATAGGCAAACAACATATTCTTCAGGCGCCGGCAAAACCCAGAGGGAGAGAGAGAGGAGTTCCTGCCTCTGGGCAAGAGGGAGACGGTTCCAGGCTGAAGGACCAACAAAGGTAAAGCTCCAAGCTTGGGCTGTGGCAGAGCGCATAACAGGGACGAGAAGCAAGTCGAGTGAGACAGAGCATAATGTTTGATGCATGCACAATTGATTAACCCATTTCAGTTTAGAGCTTACCTCTACCAGCCATAAGCATTTGTCTGGGCTTCTGTCGCATCTCATTTGGTCTATTTCTCAGGGTCCTGAAGAACTCGATTGAGGCTACGGCAGAGGACCAGGGTCCGTTGCCCGGCAACCGTATGGAGATGGCCATCTTCTACATTGTCTACTTCATCGTCTTTCCTTTCTTCTTTATCAACATCTTCGTTGCCTTGATCATCATCACCTTCCAAGAACAGGGAGAGAACGAACTGATCGATCAAGAACTCGATAAGAACCAGGTCTGAAGAATTGTTGTCTCAGTGTGTATGAAGAGGTTTAGCAAAAGGACGCTATATAAATTGATGAATGAATGAATGAATTAATTAATGAATCTTGTGTCCCTGACATGTCTTGATAAAAGAGCTATGGAAGTCATTATATGTAAAGACATGATTGTATAGTTATCTCTGAATCTTGAATCTTGTTTCCTTGACTGACATGTCTTGATAAAGGAGCTACGGAAGTCATTATATTTAAAGACTTGTATAGTTATCTCTGTTATTAATTAAGCACTGCTATCCAATGGCATTAGGTTATTACCTTCGTAACTTAACTTAACTTCCTTCCTTTAAAAATCATCTTATAACTCACAATTTCTTCTTGAATTTCAAGCACTTAGTTATCTAACTGCACTTCCCTCCATCTGGCAGCTGACTATCTGAACTTCCCAATGCATTACAACTTTAGCAATAAATATTTAAAAATAAATAACTTCTAATATCAGTCGAGGGTACTGGACAAATTATTCACGCACAAGTGCTCATTAAACATCTTTTGGAAGGCTCCATCTATATATTACTTTGATTATGCAAGCCAACATTTATTGGCTGCAATTTCGTACAGTCTAAGGCGCTGACTGTCAGTTGAAAAATTGCTGTGAGTATTCGTTGAGTGCCTCTGCCTTGAGGTTGCAATGTATCACTTTGCAATTGCTTACAATCACAATCCAGAGCTTATTTACATGGATTCATTGCCAACTTGTACCAAAATTATGAGGTTTCTAGTAGGCAAGAGGTTCAATTAAGTTTATCGGTTTGTGAGGAGCCTAAATTGCATCTGAGTTAATACACAACTTTATTTATTAGTTCAGTAATTGCTCTGTCATCTTGTGCCATCGATTCGTTGAATCCTAGAGTCCGAAGGGTCGCGGGTTCGATTCAGACCCGAGCCACCACGTAGGGACCTTGAGCAAGTCCTTCACCTACAGTTGTCGTGGCACCTCGGCGTGAAAACTCCGACACTCCCTCGGGCTGTAGTCGGGACCGCCTCTGAGTAGTATTGGACTTGAAGGGGCGGTATAGAAATGCATAAATAAATAAAATAAATAAATAGAAGACCGTCATGGTCAACCTTCTCCACGAATCTCGATCTCTCGCTGCCTCCCTCAGTTCTGCCAAGTTCATCTTCATTCTTTCTTATATTTCCTCTATTCATCTCCTCCTCCTCGGCATCCTCTCCTCCTTCCCTCCCGACAGTCATGCCCGCATCATCATCTTTTGCAGACCATTTGCAGGCATCACATTTCCAAAGGACTTCATGTTCTCTCTTGCCGCTCTCTGTCCCAGTGACGTATTCCCTCCTAGTTGTCCTATCTCTTGTAGTATATACTCACAATTGCTCAAGCGCTTTGGGCCTTCGGTGTGTAATACTCGTACACACATGCAGGCTGTAGTCGGGACCGCCTCTAAGTAGTAGTGGTCTGTAAGAGGAGGTATAGAAACAGGGGCTTCTATCCCCCCAAAGCAGCCGGGCTCAACAACTCATGACTTTCCATAGAAATACACAAATAAAATACAATGCAATTACAATACTCGTTTGTTCATTTCTCGGTCCATGATACAGAAATTGCTCTGATACAAAACGATAAGTTTTAGGGGCCTAACATGAATTTTGTGATGATGCTGCCTACAGAAACAGTGTATAGACTTTGTAATCAACGCCCGACCAATGTCACGATACATGCCGAAGAACAAGAATTCCATCAAGTATCGCATCTGGAAGCTGGTTGTGTCGACTGCATTTGAGTACATCATTATGGTGATGATCGCCTGCAACACACTCCTGCTCATGATGAAGGTCTGTAAATCTAGGATTAACAATAATTATCATCAATATTCTGTTATCTCATACCATGCACCTATAGTGTCGCGTACTAGAATGATCCTATTATTCTGTTTCCAACTGCTATGTGTGGGCCTTTTTTTTTAAGTTTTATACGTTTTGTTTTAAAGCAGTTATATATTATAGCTGTACATTTAGACTTTTGAATCCTATTTTTAGTATTGCAGTTTTCTCTCTTAAATAACTTGTGTCAATAAAAGTGACATCATTATTTAATTAAATTATACTGGGCTTCTTGAGAGCATGAGCTTAGTTACTTATTGCTTCTTATTGTATTGTGTCAATAAAAGTGACATCATTATTTAATTAAATTATACTAATTTTTGTATGCATGGGTTGAATTGCAACGCTATGTACTGAAGAAAAGAAGATGAGGATTAGTTCCCATAGTCCCAAAGGTCGACTTAGCATTCTTTCACAAGGTGACGGGTAAAACCCAGGTGCTCTGGCGTGTTAGCGCCAACTCAGTTTCAGAGCTAAAGTTGAGAGCTCTTCTGAGTATAGGCACACTTGCAGGCGTGCTGTGTAAATCTTTGAATGAATAAATTACTGTAAAAGAATTATTGCTATTTGAACATCGCAGTGGAATTTAACATAACGATCTAGCAGGTCTGAAAGATGTACAAAGCCAGTTTGAAAACGTTTCTTGAAGATATTTCTTTGTCGCTTGTCCTAGGGGTAATTTGCTTTTGTCATGTGTTTTATGATTAGATTTTGAATTAGCTGCTGGTAAAGCTGTTGACGTGTTGTTAATATTGGCTTCTTGGCTGTTTTCTGTAGTATGCACCTCGAGTTAGAACAGTTGAGTATGAGAAGTATAATACTACACTGTCAATGCTCAACATGGCTTTCACGATGGTCTTCACCATTGAGACTATTCTTAAGATCATGGCATTTGGAATCAAGGTATTATGTTCATTATTATTACCATTACAGTTCTTAATATTGGTTTATGTATATGTGGTAATTGTGGTATATATATATGTGCAAGAGCAGTAACAAGTCTGAATGGACTCATAGTGTATAAGTGTTACCATCTCAATAATTATATATATATATATTGATAATTATTATAGAGAACTTCACGTGTAAACTGTATATATTATTAGGTTATGTGGTTGTGTATGGTGTAGTTCACCGCCTTGCGTCAGAAGGGTCGCAGGTTCGAAACTTTGAATCCACTTCAAGCCACTGTGTATGGACCTTGAGCAAGTCCTTTACTCACAATTGCTCTGTGGGAATTAGCTTATTATAATGGATAAAACCCGGGTATGACGAGTATAAAATCTAAGATCAAGTCCTCTAAGAAGACTCAGATGGCGTAGTATGAGGTGCTTCGGCATGCTACGTCCAAACTCGGCATTAGCTCTGTAGTCAGGAAAGCCTCTCACTTGAGGAGGCGCTATGAAAATTTCCTAAGTAAATAAATTAGACGTTTTAGTAATTTACCCTCTCTTGTACCTACATGTATTTGAGGTTATGTGGGGCACGGTGGCGCAGTGGGATAGTCACTGCCTTGCATCAGATGGGTCGCGTGTTCGATTCAGACCAAAGCCACACATAGGTACGTTAAGCAAGTCCTTGACACACAATTGCCCGTGGCGCTTCGGCATTTATACTCTGACACACCTCTGTATTGTAGTCGGGACTGCCTCTGTCTAGTATTTGACTTGAATGGGTGGTATACAAATGTGTGAATAAATAAACGGATGAATATGGAGACACCCACGACTCCTGGAGAACTTTCCAAGCACCTGCATCATGTATTCTTGGTCTTTCTCTGCCATTTCCATTCCTCTGAGACTCATTCAGTATATACAGTATAGGGGGTCGAGAGAACGAAGAGACAGAACTTTCTTCCAACTGATGCTTTTACAGTGAAAGCAATGGCTGTGGCTTCTGGATGGCACACTTTTCCAATCGATAACATTGGATAATAAATATGTTTTGAGAGGACTGTTCCCGGCATCCAAGGAGCCACACTATAATTTCAAACCTGGTTCTCACTCGTTTAAATTATCAGTTAAATAAATAGAACGCTATATAAATATTGACTAACTTTCTACCTCTATCAAATGATTGTTCCCTCCGCATTCTGCTCCCAGCATTTACGAGGATAGCTCGGCCGGAAACTATAATTATTTCTTTTGTCCTATTACATGTATGTAAACTTACTGCTGATTGTCAGTTTGTCGTATTAAACGAAGATACAATACAATAGTTTTTGGTTTACATTCTTTAACAGAATTACTTCAAGGACTCGTGGAATATCTTCGATTTTATTACTATCATCGGCAGTATCACTGACGTACTTTGGTCGGAATTCGTCAATAAAGTGACTGTGAGTGAGGTTTGTAGACATCTTGTATTTATTTTCTTTTCTGCCGCTTGCTATAAGTTAGCAAATAGCCTTCTTTTGCATACGTTACACTGGAAGGCACTTTATTAAACTCTACATTGGAGAACAGACTTGAGATTTAATTTATTTGCTCATAACAGTTGTTGCACGTCATATACTTTTGTCTACTATAATCATTTAATTGAATATACATTTTACTTTCACGATTACTGGCCGCATTATAACAATTATGAATGATCCGGATATTGCAGAAGTCGAATTTAACTGCTGGCTGCCGTGCAAGGCTCTCAATTCATTTTATTGTCTCCATTTCTTCTGCTGCTGAGCGAATGAAGGTTAAGTCGACCTGAAGGATCTTGTCCGAAGCAAACTCGATTCCTAAAAGTTCTTCATGTTGCCCGTGTGTTGCCATTTCTCTCACCCTTTGAGCAATTGTGAGCGAAGGAGGTCCCTACCTAGTGATTGTCTAATTCCATTAGGCAAATTTCTGTTTCTTCAGGGACCCGGTCTATTCAACTTTGGCTTTCTTCGACTCTTCCGTGCTGCTCGTCTGATAAAACTCCTTCGCCAGGGCTACACCATTCGAATCCTGCTCTGGACATTTGTGCAGTCTTTCAAGGTGAATTATTGCCATTTATGATATTGTGAAGAAGTAACTAGAAGACTAATCTTAATTACTTCTACGGCATGCAAATTTTTACAGGAAAATTATTGTTGTTTTGTTTAGCGTAGAATCTTAATGGTCTTAATGTTGTCTTTTTAATTCCAAATTCTAATGTCGTCATATGACATCACAGGCCGTTGACGACAATTATTAGATGTACAGTGCAATAAAATGGGCACCATTTAAAGGTTGCAAAATATAAATCTACAATGTCATTATAGTTTCGATAGCTTAACAATAGCAAACAACATTTAAAATGTCTGAGTAATTAACATGCATTGTGATTTGATCACATCTGTTGCCATGAAAACCATGAAAAAATATTTCGCAGCAATAATCATAAACAAGTATTTGTATACGCAGTTACGCACATCAATAAAATGTGTAGTTTTTATAAATAATCTTGATGTCTTTTTTAGAACTTTTCAATTTGTATACTGAAATATAGCCAAACAGAGTAATAACATTTCTCCATTATAATTTTTTATCACAGACTTGTTGATAAAAGACTGTAACTTATTCAAAATATTACTTGTGAATTCAATCAAGCAATATTGCAAAAGTACAGTAAACAGTGAAAAGGAAACATTTCTCCATCATGTTACAGATATGCTGATTAAAGAAAATTGCATCTTCACTCAGTAATGTGTCGTACAGTTTGATTTGAGATATAAGTTTATTAATTCACTGAGTGATAATCTCATCGTCTGAGTAATTAATTTGTACAGTCAAGCACTATTTTCGTAACGCATGCATCTAATTACTTAATGTTGTCTTTTGTGTGATATCCTAAATATCTGTTTGAGATTGTGGGTTGCTATGGGCGCCTGAGTGGCTGGGTATTGGATGGACGTTGATTCGGTGGTTGGATGTACGTATGGATGGATGACTAGTCGGATGATCAGATGGATGTTTGCACGGATTGATTGTGAGAAGGATGGGTAGATGGATGGATGAACAGATGGATGGTAATTTATTTGTCAAAATTAGTTACGTATAATTTAGCAGGAGCTTAGCATGACAAGAAGCCACTCAAAACTCATTCTCAATGGCCTTCAAAATCTTAATGTCTACAATAGCTCCACTTAGCGACTAACTAATCTGCGCCTCCAATTCGCACCTATGTGTTACTTTGCGCACGTTAAAAATGTTTATAATAATAATATGCTGGTAATAGTGACGAGTGTAGATCGAAGACTATGTACAATATAATATGGTGAACTGATGATGTTTTATATCTCTGTGGTTAGGCTCTGCCATACGTTATGCTGCTCATAGCCATGCTCTTCTTCATCTATGCCATCATCGGAATGCAGGTAAATTAACACAACAAATGTATAGATTTTGCAGGTAGATAGATAAATAGATAGATAGATAAATTTATTCGTGTCATCAAAATATTAGAATAGACTGTCGAAATGCACATAATTCTGATAGTAGAGGCGAAATGTGATGAACCATCTGATTCAGTAACTTCTATAGCACTGTTGTAAGGAAGCATAGCACATCAATCAAAGACCTGCTTCAAGTAATCGTAATCTAATCGTAATCTCGAAACTTCTAGAGCGCTCAGGGAGGCCAAGCGCAAAGCACCAGCCAATTCTCATCAGTAGTCATCATAGTTGAATTCATGATCCATTTGAGGAGCATGGTTAGAATTCGATGTGTCAGAGAGAGAAGTCTGCTGTTTATGTATAGATGGCTGAACTTTGTAAATATACAAAATTTTGTTATAATATAAAACATTTGAGAATCTCGAATGATATGTCCCAACCATTATCGATAGGTGAATGTCTAGATAGTCTGATATACATAGAAAAATATGTACATTTCAATGAATAAGCAGTAACTGCTATGTCAAAACGAGACTGAATGTCTTTTAGATATTTGGGAACATCAGAATGAGGCCCGGCACGGAAATCAATCGACATAATAATTTTAGAACATTTCCAAATGCTGTGATGCTGTTATTCAGGTATTAACTGCAATACTTACTTTTCTCTTTTATTTATATTTTGACGATAATGTACTGTTATAGCGAAAATGATTAATATCTCCCTCCTCCTTTTTCCAGGCTTCGGACTGTCATGGGTTCTGCAAGAGTACTTGTAAGCAGTTATGGAGTTGAATTTTATCTCTGTTGGTTGATGAATTTATAGTTTTCTGTGGTTAGAAATATCAGCCTCTTAGATGTATCTGTTGTGGGGAATGTGTGTAATCAGGGAATATTTGTCGCCTCTTCAAGTCTTCTATTACTACTACTCAGAGGTAGAGACCGACTGAATTTCGGTTTCAGTGTCAAATAGCTACTTTCGGCCCTACACACAAGATGATGCCAGGAGCTTGTGGGGAAGTAGCACCCGTAGCTACGGTTCGCTAATGTGTGGGTCCGTAGCTTAGTGGAGAGAGCGGCTGGTCGATAAGCTAAGTACTGGTTTCGCAGCATAGGATCAAGCCCCACATGGGTCAGTAATTTATGTTAAGCTTCTGTTAGCTGCCAAAGGCGCTTTCTTGTGTGGTTTGTCTCGTGTCAGCTGGAAAATAAGATCGCCCACCCCCCCATTCCTGGTTTGGCCGTACCAGGAGTGTTCCAGTTTTCAGGCCATTAGCATAAGTCGAGCCCGCTGTTAAGCCGACCTGCGTGTTGTTCCATGCGGGCCGTATTTCGTATAACCTGTATGTAATCATGTTGGTCTGTCAATGGGAATTTAATAAACGAATATATGAGCATTGCAAATTCGATTCTGACCTAAGCCACTGCAGTGGCTTAGGTCAGAATCGAACTTGCAACGCTCCAGTCACGAGACTTTACTATCCCCACTACACCACCAAGCCCCACGGATTCTTGTGGACATGTGACTGTCTGTTTCAGGTGTGCCACAGGTGAGAGCTGGCAGCAGATAATGCTGTCATGCATGAGTGGCAAGGAATGCGACCCTGAATCCAACCTGAGACATACACTTCAGTGTGGCCTTGACATCGCTATTCCGTATTTCGTCTCATTCATCTTCTTCTGCTCCTTTCTGGTAAGAGTTGCCGTAACATTTCTATGACTTTGTGATGTGGACTGGACTAAAGTTTTTTCTATTAGAGTTTTACAGCGGTGCTCTTGTGTGCCATGTACAGTTAATTTTCATTGTAAGTAATAATAATTATGTTAATAATAATAAGCATCACTTCCCATCAAAGGTGGTGGACTGGGGATTCGATCGGTTACCTCGCTGGCACTTCCCGCCTTTTTGGCTTCAGCCGCAGGTACCCTGCCACTTCAGTCAGTCATGCTAGGTGACGCATTCCCTGCTGACCCTCAACACGAGGCGATGCTGACTCGCTGGCTGGCTATCAATTCTATGCAGCCGCTCGACAGCAATCTTACCCACAAGCAGTCAACTTGGGATAAACCTAAAATAAACAAAAATCATTTCTGACCTCTATCCAAGACTTCTGGACCCTCTCCATCAAGCACGTCTCAAGGCGGTTTCTGCCCGCATGCCGGGTACTGGCTGCTGGCTCTCCCCATCACCTCCTGCGGGCTCAGACTTGCACTGACCATCCAATGTTTGAATGCGGTGGCATTTCGGGATACCTTTACCATCTCTGACCTGGACGAATAGGGTCGTTCCAGACTTTTAACTTAGGCGCTAGATAAGTCCCCGATGGATCCTTTATACCTTGGGGCAAATATTAAAAAAATTATGATAACAATAATCATTTTAATTCCTCCATGCATGTAAATTTAAACATTTGTTTCGAAAATAAATATCGCTTAAACATTATAATTATAATAATTAGTAATAGCATTGATGATGATAGAGAAAATATTATTGTTGTTATTTTGATTGATTGATTGGAAACAGATTTCATTTGACTTTCAGATGCTCAATCTCTTTGTTGCTGTTATTATGGATAACTTTGATTACCTTACACGTGATTCGTCAATTCTTGGACCACACCACCTAGATGAATACATTCGTGTCTGGGGAAACTACGATCCAATAGCAACGTAAGATTAAACATGTCTCCACTCTTACTACAGAGTTCTTGTTTTGTAGCAATAATAGAAAGTTGTGTACTCAAACTGGCTCTTGACATGGTCCAGCAGTCAGAACCTTTTCGTTTTTGTGATGAATTGATGATGTCTCTAAAGACATCGTTCCAGTAAAATAGTAGATTGTGCTGATCTAAATATACATAAACTGGTCTGATTTCTAATCTGAGGACTTTTGTAGTACTTATCCAAATTCTTAAGATGTAAAACGATGGTTTACTGCTTTGGGGAAAATTTTAGTGACAACTAATGATACATTGATCGAAATTTAGTGAGTCACGGTAACCAAATCTGGGGCAACAACGGGTAAGCAAGGTGAAACAGAGGAGACCAAAAGGTTAGGCATGAAGAACTGCTAGAACTGAATGCTGACTGGTGATCATCAAAGCCAACCAATCCCAGGAGCCCAACTTGGTCCTGGTGCAAGAAACACGCAAGATATTAATCAGTGAGAGTTGAGCTTATTCTAGTTTGCCGGAATGTGGAAAGTTTGATATGATGATATGCTGTATTGTACCTACCCCATCATAATTATCGGTATCCTTGGAGCTGGATTTAGTGCCATTCTCTTCACCTGCCATACCAGTTTTTTTCTTATTCAGGTGTGAATAGGCTGGTTTTCATGAGATATTGCATATTTGGGAGCTGAGGATTTTACCATCTTGATTAACCTGGTAGCTTCTTGTTTCATTTTTTGTGTGTAGCGGTCGCATTCACTACACGGATATGTACGACATGTTGCGGAACATGGAGCCACCTGTTGGCTTTGGCAAAAAGTGTCCGTACAGGTTGGCCTACAGGGTAAGAACATCTTTCAGTTTGAAAATTGAATTTATAGATGTTCATAGCTCAGAGTAGATTGAAGCTCAGAGTAGATTGAAGTTCAATCAATCAATCAATCAATCGTTTTATTTGTAACCATGTAACAATGAATGTTATATTACAATTTGCCATTTACAGTCACAAAAAGAGGGCCCCAAAGGGATAGAAAAATTCCCGCTATCTAGGGACACCAAATTCCAATGCAAATTCATATTCAATTGCATCTGTTAATCTAGAAGTTGGTGCCGGTGGTTTGAGGCGTTTGCATCGGTAATGTTGCAGAGAGGAAGGGACTGATTAGAATAGGAATCACTATAAATATTTACAGTTACTGTGAGAAAGAAATGACATCAGGAACAATTCTTCATTGGATATATGCAATAAGAAATCTTCAGTACAACTGAAATTTTACTTAGTTGACTCGATGATGTTCCTTGGTTAATGATTTCAGGTAGCCATAGACGTCATGGTTTTGAAGGACAGTTTGATATATATACCTTCTGTGTAACATAATGTGGTTTGAGGCATTTGCATGGGTAATGTTGCAGAGAGGATGCAACTGATTAGAGTAGAAATTATGTAATGTAAGTCTTTAAAGTTTCTCAATGCTAAATACAGTTTGCGTGAGGGAGACCAGCTGTATATATATAAATTGTGGGAACTGCAGTTTCAGTAATTGTGCGATTGTTGATATGAAACTTCCAGAAGCTGATTCGAATGAATATGCCAGTCTCTCCGGACGGAACAGTTCACTTCACAACGACGCTCTTTGCTCTGATTCGAGAATCGCTGAGCATCAGGATGGGACCAGGTACCAGTTCAAGCGCTCTTTAACTTCCATATCCACAGTTTGCAACAAGACAGCAGCCATTCAGCATATTTTGTAACTGAAGCCCTCCTTGTCAAGTTTCCGTCCATACTTTGAGGTGAATGGTTTGGAACAAGCTTTATGTTCTTGGGATCAGTGTTAGAGAGAAAGGGAAAGTGTGATATGGAAATAAATCGAAGGGTTGCGATAGGAAAAGCTGCAATGAATGGTTTGGAAAAAATATGGAAGGACAAACACGTGCGCGTAGACACAAAAAAAGATTGGTGAGGGCCTTGATCATACCAACAGTAATTTATGGCAGAGAGACGTGGACAATGACTAAGAAAAGGGGACAGAGATCAATGCATGTGAAATGTGAATATGGAGGAAGATGCTGAGAATATCATGGACAGAGAAAAGAACTATTGAATTGGTACGCATGGCGATTGGAATTGAGAAGTATTAGATGTTAGAACAAATAGTGCCAAGAACTGACAGCACAAGGTGACAAAAATTAAATTGTTCGGGTATAATCATTTCACCTGCATACATATTAGTAGTTCATTCCTAATTTGTTTCATGTTTATACTTTATTGTATATTTATTTTTATGTTCTTGTGTTGGTCTTCTCTCAAATTTTGATCGATTTTCAAAGTATCAATTTTTACATGCATATTTATTAGTAGTTTGTTACTTATTTGTTAACTTATATTTATTTGTTCATATACATTTGTAGATGTGCGTATCTAGTGTACGCAGTCGTTTGTTGGAATTTCTCTCGTCTTTTGTCATTTGTTTGGGTATTTTAGCAGAGGAAATGGATCGAAATGATGATGCTCTCAGGGAAACAGTTAAGAAACTGTGGCCGATACAATCGAAGAAAATGCATGGAGTTATGATTCCACCGAATGAAGGTAGCAGTCAGTGAATCTAAATCCACGAGTCAGTGGATCCTTTCCAGCCGATCAATGGCTTGAATGCACTGTTTTGCTTGAAACTTTTATGGCTTCAGCTCATTTTGACATCAATGAATTAAATATTGGGCAAATTTTTTAAAAACCTTTTAAAGACTGCTCAAAAAGATTATGGAGTGCTTATTGCTATTCTTTGTCTTCCTGAATTGTACCGATTAGTTCTAGGATCGGCAAATCTTGATCAATTTGATTTATTTACATCTTTACACCTTGTGCTGTCAGTTCTTTGAACTCTAGAGCAACCGTCATGATGAAGCTTCTCCATTTCTTTCTTACTTTGTCACGTCCCTTAGTTCTGCCAAATTCATTCCAGTTGTTTTGTGTATCTCATCCATCCATTTTTTTCCTTTTTCGCCTTTGTTTTCTCCTTCCCTCTCCACAAGCCAACATCATTTCCTTTTCGAATCCATTTGATCTCATAACATCTTCAAAGAACCTCAGCTTTGTTCTTATCACTCTTTATTGTAACGGTCACATCCTTCTCGATTCCAATCGCCATGCATACCCATTCATTAGTTCTTATCTCTGTCCATGATATTCTCAGCATCTTCCTCCATATCCACATTTCATATGCGTTGATCTTTTCCCCCCTTTTCTTAGTCATTGTCAATGTCTGACTGCTGTAAATTACTGTTGGTAAGATCAAGGCCCTCACCAATCTTTTTTTCGTGTCTATGCAAGCGTGTTTGTCCTTCTATATTTCTTCCAAGCCATTCATTGCAGCTTTTCCTATCGCCACCCTTCGATTTATTTCCATATCGCACTTTCCCTCTCTCTCTCTGCTACTGATCCCAAGAACGTAAAGCTTGCTACCGTTTCTATTTCCTCTCCCTCTATCTCGAAACTGCCTTCCTCAGCTGTTGTCATGATCGTTGTCTTCTTTATATTGAAGTAGAGTCCTGCTTTCTCACTTTCTCTCTTCAGCCTTCTTATCAGTTCTACTAGATCTGTCCTTTTACCATCCAATAGTGTTGTGTCATCAAGGTATCTCAAATTTATGTTTATTTACACTGTTCCATTCATTCATTCATTTCAAATATCTTATATATAGCACCTCTTCAATGGGCAACTCAGACGTAAGCAGCGAAAAGTTTGTCTTCACATCTGTTACTGCTTATTAAAAATATTTCAGAGCTGACTTTTGAAAAGCTGACAGTGGGCAAAATCTACGCTGGTCTGCTCATAGCCGAGAACTGGAAAGCATACAAGACAAACAAGCTCATTCGAATGGTCAGTATCATCAAAATATGTAGAATGTAGACAACTTTTATGCTGCCACCTTTCACAGAATGGTCTTCCTCGTGGAATTTGATGAGATTTAACCAACACAGGAAATAGTTTAAATCATGAGGATTGTGTGTACTTTGGGAACAAAATAAAAACGATAATATTGTCATAAATAACAAAACTAACAATAGTACTATTCAAAATATTAGAATTTAACTTTCTTTTCATCTTAAATTAATGCTGTGAAGAACTGAAGGTAGGCTACTATGTAAATTTCGGCTTTACATCACCCTACACTTATGTCGTCATTATGTAACAGTTTAATATTGATGTTGGCATTATGTAACAAATATTGATGTTGGCATTATGTTCCTGTGTCCAGGACAATAAGCCCAACGCGGAGGAGGTCAGCGTTTAAGAAATGCATGCCTCATTTTTCTTACAAAAGTGTTTGCATTGCAAACGTACAGCATGCGTCAATTTCTTGGGATTTCTCATTTCTTACAAGCACTGCATCGTACTGTCTTCTCTATCTGTCTCTTTGTCTTCCTGTCTGTCTGTTTGTCTGTCTTTAACTTTAAAGAAACTTTTGTTGCACATTTTGACTGCTAGAATGCATGATGAATGCATTTCAGTAGGAGGTTTCTAGGGTGTTAAATTTAATTTGTTTGGACACTGAATGTTACTTGAAATGTCTGAATCTTTTCATATTTTAGCACTACTAGCTCGTTTCTAGTACTGTATAATATGCTAGGTATCCTGGACGAAGTTTTTATATATTTTCTTGTCATGAATCCAGAGGATCATACCAACAGTTCAGATTCAATCTTTGGTTGGAGGCATTTCTATTATTATTTTTACTTTTATTGATATTATTACTTCTTCATGTGCCTCGCATTCCGGTTGCCCTCGGTGCGTTCATGATTTTTGCATTGCACATTTTTGTAGCGTTATTGTTATTGACAGTTGAAATTTAAATTAAAACTTGTTATCTGTATTTTGTTCTAATTGTCCTCTTTTTACTTCTGAATTCTTCTAAATGCAATACAAGCGCTTTCGTGCGAGATTTGTCTTGTTAAAGTGTGATACAAATGCTTTGCTGTATTATTATAGCATTTGTTAATCTCTGATTAATCTCTGATTAATTACCTTTTGCACAGAACACGAGTGAATTCGATGGGCAAACTTAAAGATAAATTATTATTATTATCATTATTTTTCATATTATTTGTTTTATAAACTAATGTAGAGCTGTCCACCTAATCATTGGAAACCATTATTGGTTGAAAATGGAATATGCAAGTAATAACAATTACTGCTAATGATTAAACTCAAGCATTATGCATTTTGTGCATGTTGGTACTTCAGCACATATTTCTATTTACTCGGATCTGCATTTGACCTTATTCATAGGGTTGAGTTTGTCTTAAAGTTAAAAGTATTAAAGTGGTATTGTTAGAGTTGATAGTGAAAATGTGACTGGAACCAGTGTATAATGTTCATTTGTTCATGAATAGTTGTCCTGAGCAGAGGGTTCAAATCTCAGAATAACTTGAAAGTGATTAACAAATATCATCCTTTCAATTATATAATTAGCAACTAGAGTTTTGGTCTGTAGTACTCTGTACCATACATTTCTCAACGGTCCGTGGTTCTATTTCTTTTTAAAACGGTATTTGTTTCGCTTGGCATGTCTGGTTATGCTTGCATATGACGCCTTTTAATCTCATTTGAATTTCTATTTGCCCTAATAAACTTCATACATTATATACATTATATACATACAGTTTCTTTCTGATTTAATTCTACTAAGACTTTAAATCTGTCTTTAGTACAAACTATCCTCCGTTCAATAGCCATCCGATACTTCTAAATGGAACTTAAAAGTTGCAACGCTGTTAGACGTCTTGATGCTTAAAGGCCTACTAATTTAATGGCTATCTAGCTAGAGAAGGGTCTTGTGTTGCATCGCTTTGCAGTCATGCGCTATGTTTTGTTGTATTGCCCATGAATAGGGTCAATCAATATTTTCTATTGCAAGTTTTGCATGCACATTCTTCTTTTCTCACAATTTTCTTGTTATATTTAGTTACATTTTAACATTTTGTACACAAAAAAGGGAATATCGGTAATTAAAATTATACTGATGATCAACAATAATAATAATAATCAGAAGAAACAATAATAATGATCAGAAAAAGCATTGCCCCTCATTCTGGAACATGGAACTCAATCCCTCATTCTGATATATGGCCCCTCATTCTGAAACATGGCCCCTCATTCTGGAACATGGCCCTCAATCCCTCATTCTGAAACATGGCCCCTAAATCCCTCATTCTGGAACATGGCCCTCATACTGGAACATGGCCCCTCATTCTGTAACATGGCCCCCAATCCCTCATTCTGGAACATGGCCCCTCATTCTGAAACATGGCCCCTCAATCCCTCAGTGTGAAACATGTCCCCTCAATCCCTCATTCTGGAACATTGCCCCTCATTCTGGAACATGGCCCCTCATTCTGGAACGTGGCCCCTCATTCTGGAACGTGGCCCCTCATTCTGGAACATGGTCCTTCAATGCCCTCATTCAGGAACAGCAATCAAAGAAATCTGCAAAATAAATCTCATTTCTATTCTATGCCTCTATTTTGCAAGTGATGAAGAGACCTTCTACTCAATGATGTTGTCCGGTATGTCAGATCTTGAGCACTCTTGAGTTTTAGTGAAGAGGTGCTATAAATGAGCAATTACAATCTAGAAATCAACGGCACTTTCTATTAGTAAATACACTTTCAGATCAGAGCATTTTAAAGTAGCAGTTTGTGGATGAGTTGAAGGTTAGAGATGTTTTTTTTTGTATTTCATATTAATGGACTGTATTAGAACTTGGGTATCTGAATTTCCAAGTACTTACAGTTGATATGCAAATCATTAGTTATAGCAAATGATTTGCATATATAATTGTCTGCTTGTGTTTAGAATTGCGGTTTCTTTAGCTTTTCACATTTTCTTCATAATCTCTGGTCGTCTGTGTGATACATTTTCTTGTTTCAAGTTCTCTTGTTATCAATTGAATGTCTTCAGCATCTTCATTTTGGGGTTACTTCATTCTTACCTTCTCGTTTTACCTTCATATGATCTAAAGTTTCTTCGTTTTTACTTTCTTGGTAGTTCTTACCTTCTCTTTTTCTCCTAATTTAATATTAATTCTCATAGATCTATTACTTTCTCATGATGAGAATATTGTTACACACTGTACACAGTACTACCTCATGATTTTAAGTCCTCATGTTACCTTCTCTTATTTGAAAGTTACCTTCTGTCTTGTAATGGTCTTGCTAATATCGCTTGTTGCCAAGATTGTCAAATGTTAATTCCTTGTTATCCTTTTGCATAATTGGTGTTATTCTTAACATTGTTGTATCTGCTGGCATTGTTTGACAGAGACCGACATTATTTCGAAAGCTGATGGGCGCGATGAAGTCTTCGACCTTGACCCAGTCAAAGGAGACGTTGAACTCAGAGCACAGTGAGGTCAACGGAGGTCAACAGAAGTCTCTGTTGCCTGGATACGAATCAAAGCCTTTCGACAGGTAAATTGTAGTTGTGATTAGTAACTTCTATTGTGCCAGCATTCAAGGCACAGGTACAAAATATTTGTTTACGCATTTCTATACCGCCCCTTCAAGTTCATTACTACTCACCCGACTACAGCCCAAAGGAGTGTCGAAATTAACATGCAAGCGCCACGAGCAACTGTAGGTGAAGGACTTGGTCAAGGTCCCCACGTGGTGGCTCGGGTCTGAATCGAACCCGCGACCTTTCAAACGCAAGGCATCGACTATCCAACTTTTCCACACACGCCCCATTTGCTAGCCCGAGATGTTAAATCTCTAAATGTCGGCAGGCATCGGGCTCGAACTCGGTACCGTGCAAACACACGGCCGATGCGCTCCCAATGTAGCTAACTGGGCTACTAGCGCTACTAGAAACAAAGGCGTAGAAATAAAGTTAATATCTGGAAGAGCATTCATATACGATTGTATATACTATACGATACGATTGGTATATGTTGCATGCACAGGTTGATTGTTGCTATCATAATTATATACTACTGTGTGTAGCTCATAAAAACCTATCTTACGGGCATTGTATGGATATGTCAGAAAGTGGTAGAACAACTGGTTTAAGCCTTAGGAATGTTAGGGAAGTGGTCGAACTGCTGGCCTGAACTGCTAGCAAGTTGTAGAACTGCTGGTCTAAACTATTAGACATTTCAGATTGCGATAATATGCTGGAGTGAACTTTTAAGCATATCAGAATGCAATAACATTTCTGGCATAAACTGTCAAGCTTGCCAGAGAGGTAGAACTACAGTATTTGATAAAATTCAATTGCAGCTTTTCGTGAGGCATGTCAAAATTTGCAATATTAAGTGTTCGGATAAATAATTTATGTACAATACACGCAATATATGACATTAAGTGGTTGATAGTGCAATATTGAGGGGTCTACAATTGACCTTTAACCTTCCAAAGTCTGCAGATCAGAGACTGAAAAACAGGCAATGTTGAAAGAACTTTTCTGATTTTATTCAGCAGTTTGAACAAGTCTGTCGTTGGGTTTGAAACGGTCGGCCAAGTCCGAGGATCTGGACAGGAGTCTTTCGATGGCCTCAGTCTACAGGTTGACCAATTTCTACATTGTCTGCAGATTCAGTGGCAATTCATTTCATCAGTCTAAACTCTGTGGCTAGCTTCATAACGTTCCTGATGACAGATAGAAATCCGATATTCTGTCACTTCTCACAAAGTTAAGGTCTTGTTTCCTCTATGCTGACACAGTTCCCGATATATTGAAAGAGGAATTCTGAGTTGAGATATGCAGAGTGTATATTTAGGCGTATAATTTGAAATTGTAGTAGAACCACTCCTCTATGCTGTATCTTAAAACTGATTCTTTCTCTCGTGGCCTTGCACTCCAGATCACTTCTGAACAGTTTGCCATACGAGAGGCATTTTATAAGTGTTTTGAAACAATACAATACAAATCTTCTTAAATAAATGGATGTTGTTTTGAAACAAGAAAATTTGGATTGTCAGGAATGTCATTAATGTCTCCCTCCTGCGCTTTGTTCTTCTCAGTAATGTACTGTAAACTTTAGACTGATGTGTTTCACATGGCTTAAACGCAGAAGCGTGGCTTCTGGTTTCTCTCGACTCTTGGATGTGATAGATCAATTCCTCTTGCAAATCAATTACAGTGCAATGAAAATCATGAAATTTACAGCTGAGTTTATTCTTCATGGTTGAACAATGGAAATAGACCTTAAGTCGTTTCTCCACACTCCACAAGTGAAGCGCTCAATTAAATATGAATAATGAATAACTTAAGAATTGTGGGGTATTTGGAACGCAGGGTGTCGACATGATGGACCTCGGGTCGCCGTTTGATCACTGTGGTCAGACTTCTTCAGCCAGTAAGACGCCCTTCATGGCTGGATCATTGGTTGCAATTGAAGTATGTGCTGCTACTTCTGTCGAAACATTTGCAGAAAATAATCATTTAATAATAACAACAATTATATGATGAATGTATATGTGACCTCGGCCGAGAGAACGTACCACTTGTCGCTTTCTGGAAGAGCTAGAAAATGACGTGTTAGCTGAGGTCATAAATAATCATCAAATTTTAGTTCTTTC
>JAQFXW010000248.1:0-21053 GCA_034693945.1 Dendrobaena attemsi | reverse complement strand
TCATGGACTGGTAAATATGTGCTCCTCTTGAAAAGGCATTGTGATTCAGCGAGTCTATGAGCAACCATCTGTAAATACAGCTTCACGCTCTAGTGATTCTAGTTCTAAGCTAATGCGTTTTACTTAGAAGTCACGGAATCTTTTTCTGTCTGTCATAGACCTGGATTTGAGGGACCGCCTCCAAGGGGCGGCCGTTTCCATGGTTACGACGGACCGGTCCGTGGCAGTTTTAATGGATCTCGTGATGCTTTCTATAATGTGGGAAACCGTATGGGCAGCAGAGGTGGATTCTACGATGGCTTTGCACATGATCGGAGAGAGGGGTAAACTGGTTTCATTAGTATTTCTGCTCATTTTCTTGACCAACCAGTTGATTCAATGTTTACATTTTGGTTTGTTTGTGATGTGTCCTTTTTTGCATGTAATTCAGTTTTCCCTTAGCTTGGTTTGCCTTGAATTTAAATACGTCATGCTGTGTTTTTATTCGTAAATTCTAAAAGATCTCTCATAATTTCATATACGCTTGGTGCTTTCTGTCGAATGAACATTCTGAATGGGCACTGATACCATCATACGTGCATACTTAACATGTTATTGTACTTACACATAAATACTTGCATATCATGTGTCACAATCGTTTGCTAGCAAAGGTCCTCTCTGTGGAATTCACTTGGAACCCCTCTTCTTCGCTCTATCGTTTATCCCTGTGTAGGATAGCTGCCTTAGTTTGGCATTCCTTGCTTGGACTTGTTCCCACATACCTATCAGAGCTACATAGTTCTATCCTTAGTACTAGATGCTCTTGCTCACTCAGTTTGGTTGACCAAGGTCTACGTTTTGTTTCCCTTTGCTTACACAGCTATTGGACAGAATCGTGCTTTTTCAGTGGTTGGGCCTTTGATCTGGAACAGCCTAGTGTCGCCCCTCCACTTGATTTGCTCCCTAGAACTCCCTCTCAAACTTTCATCTCACACCTAGGTCTGTTTTATTTACCCGCACTGGGGCTGGGAGCGCCTCTGAGTAGCACTCTTGAAGCGCTATATGAAATGTTCTCAATGAATTAATTAATAAAGTGTCTACGACAGCTTCCGCTAATCTCAAAACCTTTCTCTTCTCTCATGGTCGTTGCACTGAAGGCGCTTTTGAAGGGCGCTTAATTGGAGTAGCACTTCATACATTTTCAAATACAATATGGTAATTGGTCCATGTTGTTTGAATGTGTAGATTGCCATTGCGTGGTCCTCAGAAGTTCTTTGAAGGTCATCCACCAGAAGAAGCGGTTATCTTTGACTCTTACGAGAGAGAGCTGAAGGAGTATGGCTTTTCCAGACGAGACCGTGACGTCAGCCCGTCATTGGAAAGGCATCGCAGCTTCCGTACCGCGGGTGGCGGCGGTGACAGTCCTCGAAGCAGTCGCTTCAGCAGTCCATCCCGAGAGAGACAGGATGACTCGTTTGCATACAGGTTCGGCGGCGATGCAAAGAACAAGGACAGCGAACTGAGTTATTCGGGAGAAAGTCGCAAGGATCGATCCGGCGCCAAGCACAAGTACCAACAAGGTTTCAGTCCTGCCAACAGCGATTTCAGTCAGATGAGTAAGGGTCGAAATACAAAGCGCGACAGCCGTAGCACGAGTCCCGTTTCTACGAAGCCAAGATACCGAAAAGAGAGGTCGAATTCACCGATAGGCAAGGACTATCTCTGGAATTCAACTAGCACCGACGAACTAGGCTATCATATGACATCTCGACGCGGCTCTAAGGAATCTCTAGACTGCTATATTTACTCGGAGAAGCCAGGGAAGCCACCTGTCTATGGCAAAGCATATGCCGGTTCTGGATCTAAAAAGTCGCGTTCGTCGAGATGCGATGACGATAGCGACGTCATGTCTGACCGTGATCGAAGCCTGCGTGGTCTTGATCAACCATTGCGACCGAAGAGGCTGAACGATGAACCGAATGCTAGGCGGCGTTCAGTCGAGCTTCCAAGCGATGCTGAGCGACAGAGAAAGCTTGAGCTGGAAATTGCCAGAAACTTGGGCTATCAGAATTCAGGTGTTGCTAGGGAATACGGAGCCGAATTAGGAGCTGCCGACTCGGTTGCGAAGCACCAGCTCTCTCCGAAGTACGACGAACGAGCTTCTGGTGGTTCAATGATGGATTCATCTCTGGTAAGACGCTTTAGCAGTTCTGTGGCCGTGGCACAGATGTCTAGTGGATCGACTACACCTGGCAGCAAGACCCCAGTCAACAATTCTGATCAGGACTCGTTGGGAGGTAGGAACTCTCACGGCAGCGATGATGTGCAGACGCTAGAGAAGCAGAAGCAACTCCTGTTAAATCTCCTCAAACAAATGGAGGCAACTAGCGGCAGCGACGTCGAGCCACCCGATGACGAAGCGAAGAAAGAGCCGATTGTTGTGGTTGATTCTGACCTGGAAGTGGAAAACGATCCAGAATCATCGTTGCGGAAAGAGTATTTTGAAAAGGCGGGTGACAGGAATAATCCTGTCGCTGGTCTCCTCGACGCAGACCTAAACCGAAAGGATGGTCTGAAATCTAAGGATGCGGTTAAACTGAAACCCATCGATACGACTCAGAGCTTTCGCAAGCAGATGGAAGCCCAAAAGAAACAGGGTGAACCGGATCTTCAATCTCGTTCTTCATCATCTTCACCTGTGCCAGCCGGTCATTTAGAGCATTTGGCGCTGATGTCGTGTCGTAATCCTCTGGACGTTGTAGACCCGTACGACGCTTGTAATTCGCCGGTAGAAATTCCAAATGACTTTATTCCAGCAAAACGCCAAAGCATCATCGGCGATGTACTTTCTGGGATTTGCGCTAAAAACAAGCGATCGTATCGGACTAAACTTTCGGATGATGGCTTCACGTCTAGCGATGACGAGGATCTGGGTGCGTTTTCTCCGTCATCGTCACGACACAGCAGGCGCTCCATTGATCGTGATGACGACGCTGGCATTTCTGCAAGTGGATTAACAGAGGGTGTGTTACATGCGTCCCGTGTCATTTCTGTGGAGTCTTCGTGGTCGGGTGACGAGATGTTCAAAGAACACCAACTGCCTTTGCGAAGGTCACAGAGGATGGGGAACGCGGAAGGCCGGAATGAAGTATGCATCATCCCCGATTCACCGGTCATAAAAGGCTGCGAAGGTTCAGGTCCTCAGGAACCACGAAAGACCGCCGGAGTCTGTCGCAGGGAAGAGGCCATAGATCTGCCCTTGCCTCGGTTTGCGTATGACGCACTGCCTTCGAAGTCTCCCTTGCTGTTGAAACCTAGCACACTGGTTGCAGTTAAAACACCAGAAGTTGCTCAGCGAGATTTAACAGCGGATGATCCGCCATTTTCTCCGAGTTTCACATCGTCGCCATGTGTTGAGAAGATGGACAGCAAGCCAGTTGATGTGGATATCTTCATGGAGAAGCCGGCAGAGGAACAGGCGTTAAAGCTGCAGCTAATCGAGTCAAATGCGGACAAGGGTAAACCGAATGGCAGTGTTAATGGTGACATGTATGTCGCTGGTAGTGATACGAAGCAACCTGCCATCATTCAGCCACTTGTGACTGATGAACAGTTGGAGTTATCTGAGCCTTCTAACACTCTACCTGTGGATAGTTTAACCTCTGTGCCAGATGACGTAACAGCTGGCGATACCAAGGATGCTTTAAAAGTAAACGTGGAGGATGTTAAGCCACTCGCCGATGTAGACGGCATTATGAAGTGTGAGGCTGAGCTGAACAAGTCTGTCTGCCAGGATAAACATGAACAACTGCAGGGTGATGCTTTACACACTTCTGAACTAAAGATAGAGAAACCTGAAATGGACCTAGGTCCTTGTAAAGAAGAATGCGCTGCTGAAACGATAACAGATGTTGACACGAGCAAGAATTTGCTCGAGCCCGACGATTTGAAAACAGTTTCTTTGAAGCAAACTGCCTCCGACTCGGATGTATCTGATCTCCTGTCACCTACGCCATCATTACCATCTATCGAGGATCGAATTCGTGCCCTCGATGATATGCTGAAGATGGTGGGGAGCGGCAATATAAAGCCAACAGGCATTATCGCATCTGAAACGTTGCCGGCTCCGGCTCTTGACTACCGTGAGAAATATGGCCGTCGAAGGAGAGAGCCTTCATCACAGCTACCCCAGCAGACGGAAAACCGTAATGAGGTTTCAGCATTGGCTCGGACGTTGCTGTCGCGCAGCAGCATATTCGACCAGGATTCACAGCGCCTTGAACAGCTTCATATTAAGTATGAGCCAGGCAGCGTGCACAGTAGCCTTGGCCGATTACCGAATGCCGAACCCTATTCGTCGATGTACTCGCCACTCTTTCGGAGCAGTGTTGGCGGAGGTCAAGAGGGCATGCCTGCTCTTTCATCAAACCCTTCCTATGGCTACCTCGGTTCTCCAGCTTTTGGAGATGTACCTCGTCCTGGATGGAACACACCTGGACTGATGACATCTGGAGCTGTGCCAAATTGGAATGCGTCCGCCATAGGCCATCAGCAGCAATTGATGGTCTCAACGGCTACTTGGTCATCACCGGCTGCTGTAACTCCATCCCCTGTCCTAGTTCCAACAGTTTCGCCATTGTCTGTTAATCAGTCACCGGCGACCGTCCCTCCTCCACTTTGGCAGTCAGCAGTAACTCCCATCCAACCTGTCAACAGTAGCTTACAACGACCCATATCTGTCGAATCCCCTGCCCCCGTCAGTGTGCGAGTCTCTCCGTTTTTCCCTCAGACGAGTTTTGATGGTACGCGCTCTGCCGCTTCTACAACCCCTCCCTACTCTGACCCTGGTGCGATATTTCCGCATCCTGTGATAGTAAGCAATGCTGATCCCCGCCGACTTTCCCGGCCCGATTTGTCTAATGTTTCACCGTTGCTGTCGCCCTCGATCGCAAAACGCCAGGACAGTCATTCTTCTGACCTTGACGTCTGGGCTGGCTCACAGAAGCATGATCCTGTTACGCCTTTGGGTAATAAACCGAAAGAGCTGGTCTCTCCTCCGGTTTCGATACTAAAGAAGCAGCCTAAGGAAGATATTGCCAGAGAAATTCCGGTTGTAAATGATACGCCTCCTGCTGCAATTGCAGATGCGACACCGCTGCCGGGCATCAAGCGAAAGGCAGACACAGCGTTTGGTCTAGAAGCTTCAGCTTCAAAAGCTGGCGGTCAGACAAAGATTCCGAAGATTTCTGGGCCGACAAAACCTGATGGTGGAGCATCAAAGTCGGATAAAGACTCGGATGAAAAGTCGCAGAAGCTTGTTTCGACGTCAGATACTAAAAAGCATGCGTTGACGTCGGGATTATCGTCCAGCGGCAAGACACAGGTCGAACCAAAAAAGCCAACTGCTGGTAATGTTAGTCCAAAGCCAGTGCCAAGCAAATTGGAGGATAAAAAGCAAACTGACGTCGTTTCCAGTGCCAAGAAGTTGGAGGAATCTACAAAGAGTCATGCTAAGAAGATTACCAAGTCGTCTGGTGGAGCGAAAGTTTGTTCTGTGCAATCAGATAAGGTTGAACACGCAAAGAAGGAGAATCAGGCGAAGGTTTCGAGTGACATCAGTGGTGACGTGTCCACAGACGCTGGTGGAAGCAGGGAAAAGCTTGGAAAGTCAGTTAAAACGAAGGTGCCAGTTAAAGATGGTGTGGAAAAGGAGAAGGAAAGACCCGTGCAAGAATCAAAAGACCAAGCATCGGATAGCAATAAGCTGAAAGAGAAGGAAAAAGCAGGTCACATCAACAAGCACAAGTCAGTTGAGCAGAAAAGTGTCAGTAAGCCTAAAGAGGTCAGTTCTGAGGATGGCAGGAAGATTAATGAACCCATTAAGGAAGAGGGGAAGAAGGATAAAGTCGTAGAATCGGGAAAGAATAACATTCGAAAGGAGCGGTTGATGTCGTTAGATTCGAACAAGGAGGAGGCGAAGAAGCTAGAAGACGCAAGGAAAGCAAAGACTACAAGCCGGGAAAACTCTAAAGAAGGTATCAAAAAAGAAAAACCCCGGCACGTCGACAAAACGGTCGTAGCAGCAGGCGATCTGAAGCTGTCAAAGGATAAACTAAAACCAGAGAAGGCCGTCATCATCAGCAAGCAGCCAAAAACACCACCAGTTGACTCTTCAGACAAATCCGCCAAGAAGGACAAATCTTCGCTCAAGATCAACAAGAAGGAACGACACGAATGCAAAGAGAATGTGGCCGACTTATCTAAAATTGGCGACAAGGTAAGCAGACTGCAGTCGGAGGTAAAATCACAGAATAGTGCATCGGGAAAGCTGGATTCAAAGCAGCAACAGCAGCATTCCAGTGAGAGCAAAAGCAGCAGCACAAACAGCAGTCGAGGAGACAGGGACCGGGATAACAAGACCGAATCATCAAAGAAGAAAGCGAGCGAAGGCAGTAGGACGGACAAAAAGAACGAGGCAGACAAGAAAAAAGAGAAGAAGTCGGACAAGTCGAAGGAAAAGCGGCCGGAAGAGAAGCGCGAGATCAAGGCCCTGCTGCAAGAGTCGCAAACCTCCGATGGCGCTGCTGCCGGTTATGTGTCGATGTACGATATGGTAAAACGGCGCTCAAAGCTCAGAGGACGCGACGATAGCTTCGGAAGTCTTGAAGATCGGTCAAAATGTTTGAGCCAGCTCCAGGTAATAACTTTGAAGTGATGCATTTCAATTTGCAGCCGAAGATATTATTGTTTTGGGCACTGTAAAAGATATTAGTTGTTTTGGTATGTTTTTGTTCTGCTTGTTGGCTACTTGTGTACGATCTAGGAGATATGTGAGTGAGAACTTTTGAATTGAATATTTTATGGTAGTTAAATAATTCATGTATTCCAGGGTCATCTGGTAGAAGGAATAACTTAATGACTATATAAATCAGGGGTGTGTAACCTTTTCGTTAATGACGGCCACACGAAAGGTTCAAAGTCTGATCACGGCCGCCAAGCTAATTAAGCTTAATTAGGCCTAGCTTATTTAAAAATAAGCTTACGCACAATTTTGTAGGCCATATTCATTATTCACATAGTTTTGTAGGCTATAATATTCGATGAATTCTTTATTAGAGATGAGAAATAATAAAATGTGTTGATAAGCCTACATCCAGAAAGCAGCATGCTAACAGTTACTGGTAAAATAAAACTATTCTCATACAGGTCCACAATACAGTCCATTCTTTCTCCATCAACTTCAAAAGGACTACGTACCATGTCTTGTCCATCAGCAAAATATCTAAATTAATGGCTGTCTTAGATATGGCCAAGTGTCGTGAGAAGTCTGGAGACCTCTAAGCACCTTTAGCCGTATACCAGACTCAAGATTGTCTTCTTTTACCGTTTTCACAGTTTCACCACAGATGAGGCATTTCATTGTTTGTTTGGCTGTCTGAACAACGAAAAATTCGGTCTCGCATTTTACTTTGATTGCTCTGTTCTCCTCTTCCAACGTTCTCTTTCCTTTTAAAGCCATAGCCGTTCTCTTTCCTTTTAAAGATGTGCTAATCGACCATTGTGCTCCACACGAGTTTACAGAAAGAGTACACACAGTCCTGCATGTGTTAGTTATCTTCACACTTTGCAGGGTGAATAATTAGGACGTGAGCCAGCAGTCACATAGTAATATTCAATGTCAGCAGCTGAGCCCCAAGCCGCATATTTTACATCCAGCCCTGCACGTGCACAGGGCCTGCAGTGGTTGAACTGTCCAAGGCTACTTAGGCTAGAAATCTTATATGAAGATTATTCGACACACCTCAGGCTGTAGTTGGGACCTCTGAGTTTTATAGTGGACTCAAAGAGGTGGTATAGACATATGTGAATGAATATATAAATAATAAAAAATATTATCTTGCAGGCCAGGAGCAGCAAGAGAAATCGTAGCAAGGCATCGTTGGAAAGCAGCATTCTTTCCGACGAAGATGAAGATGACGATTTTAAAGACGACAGCAACACCACGCTTGAGTCGAAATCCGATCGCAGTCGTAAGAAGTCGACAACGAAAAGGCGAATTGACAGTTCCTCATCTTCTTCACCGAGCTCGAGCGACGACGAGAAAGTAACGAAATCGTCTCGTTCGAAAACTATCCGAACAATTGAAGATGATTCTTCTTCGGAGTCCGATTCGAGCATGGAAAACTATTTCTCTAGTAAAAACAAACCTCTGAATGAGATAAACGCACACAGATCGGCACGAGAGCCCATCTATTCGTCATCTTCCGATTTAAACGATGATTCAGATACAAAGTCTGACGGGAAGATAGCAAAATCAAAAAATACACCGGGTAAAGGTCACAAGGTAACTTCAGAAGCATTGTCATTTGGCAGGAAAGCAAAAGTGACTGTAAAAAAGAAACCAGTTTCACGACCTCCATTATCTTCCGATGATGACGACGATGATGCATCGCTATTGACCGCAGCCCTGTCTGCTGGAAACCATTTAGAGGAGGTGAGTAGAAGTGAGAAAAGGCCGCCGCTGCTCGATCCAGCTTCTGCTTCGAAGTCAAAGAAGGAGAACACGAAAGTGGAATATCCTGCCAGTAGGAAGGACACGAAGAATACAGCTGAGGCAGATCCTGTCGATAACAAAGATAAGCAAAAGAAAGTAGATAGGTCTGACAGCACAGTTAAAGCAATTAGAAAAGAGTCGGCTAAGGATCATGTCACGCCTGCCAAGAATGAAAACCGACAAAGCAAAGTTAAAGGGTCTGTAGTGGCAGACCGAAAGGAGGACGGCTTCGCTAGAACGGACGACAGGGAAGACACTGTGCTTTCTGGAAAGAAGGAGCGGCATGTAGAGGCCACGTCAAGTGCCAAAGAGAAAGGCAAGGAAAAGCCAGTTATCAGATCTGAAAGCCAGACAGTTGTAATAGATCCTGAACGAAAGGGGGACAAAGAAGTCGACAGTGATAGGAATAAATCGGGCAAAACTTTGGACAGAAGCTTCCAAAAACAGGCGTCGTCTAAGGCGGCTAAAGTTCCTTCCGGTAATGGCACGGTGAGTAAGAATGGATCGGTCGTAATTGAGACGGAGAAAGATGCTCACGCTCGCAAGGAGTCCGTTCATGAGAAAGTCAAGAAGAAGCTGAAGCTGGACATAGTAAAAGCCACGGTCAAAACGGAGCGAGAGGATGGACCTTTGGCCGCAGTTGGAACAATTGGAGGCTCCCACGATGTGATGGAGAGCATGGAGATTGAAAGTGAGAACTTGAAAGAGAGCGTACGATCGGATAACATATTCGAGAAGATGGAAAGAAAAGAGGAGATGGAAAAAATAAAAGACGTCGACGCAGAAATCGTCGTCAAGAGTGAGATACTGTCGATGAACGTTGCCTCGCTCAACCTAGAGAAGCAGTATTCGACGATATCGGAGACAGTTTCAGAGACTGCCATGGCTGACGAAGAAGAAGATGAGGAGGTGGAATTAGTGATGCCCTCTGCTCCTCTACCTACTGTGTGTGAGCTGCCTGAACTCAGGACAGTCAAGGACCGGCCTGAGTTGGACTCTGCAAAGTTGACTGCTGAGAAACTAAAGGAGGATGCTTCCAAAGTGGAGACTATAGTCGAGGCAGTTAGGACTATAATCGACATCGATCGCGCCGAACAGACGACGACGGACAGACAACAGGATCTGGACAATAGTATGGTTGCCGTAGATACGTGTTGCGACGAGACGATCGAAGAATTGGCAGGATCAGTGGAGCTGCGGGACGACTCGGAAGAGGTTACGCAAGCTATAGAGATCCTTATTGGAAAGGAGATGGGGCCGAGCGAACCGGAGCAGATGGTCATTATAGCTCCGGAGGAAGACGAGGAGGAGGAGGTTGAGGAGGACGACAGGCTGATCATGTCGCAGGAATTTGAGGAAGGGAAGGCACAGGAATTTGAGGAAGGGAAGGCACCGGATGCAGAAACTCCGCCGGACGATGTTCTGGAGAACTCGGAGATGCTGGTCTCGGAAGACCTTGGCGAGAGTAAACCTGTCGACGAAGCGTCTCCAGATGTCTTGTCTGCGAAGGTGGAATTGGAGTTTATACCGGAGAAAGTCCAGAGCTTGGAAGTCGAAGTGAAGTCTGAGGTGGAGAAGTCCTGTGCTCCAGAGGAAACCGAGGAAGTGGGAATTGTGAGCCCAAAGCAAGCGACTGGAGTAAATTCGGTGTTTGCCGAGCCGAAGCCTGTAACTCCGAAGGAAGTGCTGATAGAGAAGGAGAAGGACGTGGACATAAAGACGACTGAAACATCCGGAGTTAAGCTACTTCCAAGTAAACTGAAATTGGAGATGAATGGACCAGCTGGCGACTGTGCCGATTACTATGCGGGATACTTTTCGCCGTATCCATGTGTTCCGAAAGAAGAAGTGGAGGAAACGAATCCACCGTTGACGGAAGTGGAGCAGGTCGTCTGCATCACTGAGGTGAAGAGTTCCAGTCATCAAAGTTCCAGTCCTGCTCCACTTATGACCTCTCCAGAAGAGAATGTTACTCCTGCAATCACTGTGGATGCAGTTCCCTTGGAACCAATAAAGGAAGAAAACTGTGTTGTAAAGATGGAGACTTTGGATAAGGCATCCATCGTCGTGGATACGACACAGATGGAGGAGGACATTCCCCTTCTACTACCAAAGATCCACCAGAAGAATGACTTGTATGAATTTAAAGATGACGAAAAGGCCGCCCCAATGACAGGCTTCTCATTATCCTTGAGCTCCAGCCGAGCTCGTAAGCGAACTGGAGACCAGGATTCCGGTGACGACTCAACCACGGAAGCAAAGAAGCCGAGGTTGGATTCGGTTGAGGAGAAAGGACTTGGCATTCCGACTTCGGTTGAGGCTTTGGCCAGAGAAATACGTGTGATGACTAGCAGTGTCATGCCAGTTAGCTCAAGCATGTCGCATATGGAAATGGTCCAGAACATGCTGAGTCATGCGGCGTATTCGACACCTGTGAGCAATAAGCTGTCTGCCAATCAGAGTCCTTCTTCGGCCGTGACCCCACTGTCCGTTGCTGTTTCCATGACAACGACGACTCCTCCCACTTGGCAGTCGAACATGGATCGCGTCATCGATGAGGTCGCCAAGGGAAACTTCCAGCGCGGCCACGAGTTCGACTTCTACGTGTCGCAGAAGAAGCCGCGCAGCAAGAGTCGCGATGAGCCGCAGCAGCAGCCTCACTATCAGCAGCAATCGCAGCAGCTGCAGCAGCAACCGACTTCGCATTCCGGAGGACCTTCGTTCGCCCATTCGGACATGGGCAAGCAGCACATGATAATGACGGCGCCCGGTTTCCTCCAGATGTCCCCCGGCGGGTCAGGGGCATCTGTCGGGCCGAGAGGTGATGCCTCGTCGCTGCACCATCTACAGATGTACAATGCGGGAGTGGCAGCAGCGAGACAATTCGTGTCGCAGCCGCAGATCGTGATGCTGTCGTCGGACAAGACTTCGCCGCGACTGACGTCGCCTCTCATCCACAATCCGCAGACGCCATTCAGACCCTCGACTTCTGTCTATCAACCGGGTCTTCTTACTTCTGGTAGGACTTCATTTGAATTCATTTTTGTGCAGATTAATTTTATGACAATGACGATGCGTATGTGGTGGACTGGTGTGTCGTATCAGTGGTATGTCTCGTTTATCTTTCATCCAGTAACTTTGATGTTAAAACTATTGTTGACAAGAGTATGGTGAATAATATGGTCTGACATTCTGCATTTCTTATAATCTAAGATACCTTTCGATGAGGATTGAGGAACAGGAAGTCAGGAATCTTGTTGTTTCTCATGCTGTTGAGGATTTTCAGGAAGAGTTTTTTTCGCAATGTTTGAGGAAGGCTTTTCAGTTTTCATCATCGACACAAATAGCTGTTGGTGGCTTTCAAAATTAATTTTTTAGAATGTTATTTAAGGAAGGCTGTTTATTATGCTTTTGCTATTATTCACAGTATCTGTTATCTTTGCTAGCCATGGTATCTTCGGCTGGTACAGGCCAACAGCCTGGTCTCCTCTTCTGCCCGCCACCCGTTGGCTATCAGTTTTCTTCGGTTGGAGGCTCTCATTCGGAATCTGGTAACAACCAACTTCACCGTTTCCTCAGTCCAAGGGAAGAGATAGCACGAAGCCATCCCGCTTGTTCTCAGCCTCACCAGACCAATCCATCCCCATCGTCACGAGTGAGTACACGACGGATTTAATGTAGTTTTGTAAATGCCATTAAGTAATTACTTGTGTAGTGCATTTACGTAATTACATCACTCGAAATGCAGGACTTTTCTTAATGGGAGAAAGTCAGTCAAAGGAAATTGGGGTGTGATCTTTGGGGTACAAGCAGTTTTTCTCCCTGTTAAATGTTGTGATGTTGGATAAATTCTGCCACATGCTACATGGTTCAAATTTCCTCTGGTTGTTCCGTAGATGAGCGGTGCTGCTTAGCAGCTTATTGGCAGCAGTCCAATAGTCTGAATATGAACATTGACCAGATGTTATGTTATTGCTTATCAGTCGGTTAACGAGAAGCTGTCCAACATGCCCATACACAGTCGCGGTCAGGATGCAACATCACAGAGCATGAACACTGTTCTCTCCACGGCAAACATCCACAACCTTCATGAACAGGGTAGCCATGCAAACATACGAATCATGCCAGTCTCCGTATCCCACGGGTCGATGATGGCGCACAATCCGTCGTCCATGGCCCAGAGCGTATCTGTTCAACACGTTGTCGACTCGCATCAACAGCAGATGATACAGGCTCAGGCACATCTTCAGATGCAGCACCAACATCAGCAACAACAGCAGCAGCAGCAGCAGCAGAACCATCATCATCAGCAACAACAACAACAGCAGAAGACGCCCGAAGCAATGGCATCAACGTCTTCTGCTCAGGCGCAGAACCCCGATGGACACGGAAGACCGGACTACATCTATCGACAGGTTGGCAATGCGCAGATGAGGTTCGAAGGTGTTCCGACGCTTTCGTCGCTTGGCATTGTCGGCCTCGACAGTTCAATGTTTCATCCAATGTCACCGAAGATCTCGGAGGGTCTTCTGCAGGGTTAGAGCCGCCTTTGTTGCTTCTATTCTTTTCATAAAATTTCTTCCTGTTGTGAATCGTTGACGTTCGGCTAATTCATATCTCATGTTAAACAGACTAGCTAGCGTTGGAACTTTGTTTGGCATATATTTATTATAAATGCTGTATACAAGAATGTGACTAGTTGCTGAATTAAGTGTTTTGGATATAGACAATTTTAAGTGTTGTTTCTTTGGCAGTAGATGTTAAAACACTGGGGTTCATCTTTTTTTGTGGTTGGTCAATTGTTTTGTTGGGGGACAAGCAGTTAGCTAGACTAAGGCTAAGGATTTGCTCATAAATGATGTCTTAGCAACCGATGGATTTCAAAGGGGTGCAACAGATTTGCAATTTACATTGCAGTAGATGTTTAGTGGACATTGAAAAGAAACAGTGTTGGAGTTATTTGACTTAGCAATATTGTTTAAAACTACATTTTCCTCAATAATAATTGTTTTCAAATGCATCTTTTGGAGTGAAATTTAAAATAATTTGACTGTCGTTGTTTTTATCAGGTTTGCCGCGTCAGCCGGGAACTTTGGTAGCGCACTTTGGTGGCTATCCTCAGCAGGTTCAGTACGGCATGATGCTGCCTCACGGGTCGCTGGCCAATGCAAAGGAAACGGGCGGCACGGTCCCCGTTTCTTCATCTGCCTCTGGGGCCCCGAGCGAACTGAGGGAAGCGTTGGCCCAGCCGTCCCGATTGGCACAGCAGGAACAGTTGATCCAACAACAGCAGAATGTCCTGCATTCAGTGAGACCGCACGCACTGCCCGACCTTTGCCCCTCGCCCGTCGCTCTCGGCCAGCACCGTATGCCCTTCACGATACAGGAACCCCGTTCTATGTCGACGTCCCGTGCCGAGCCGAAAGCGGCCGGACCTCCGTCGTCCGTGGAATCGTCGGCGCCTCTTCCGTCCGGTCAGCCCCTGCCCCTCATCCAACCGTTTGGCGACCCCGCCTCCTCCTCCTGCCACCAGTCGTCCGTGGACAAGGTGCCGCTCGGCATGGTCGAGATGAGGACACCCACCGGGCAGCAGATTTACAGGTCTGACCAGAGGATACAGATGCTGAAGTACGACCAGGGAGTTGCTGCTGCTCACGGCCTCGCCATAGACACCCGGCAACTGGAACAGCTGATGCTCTCCGGCCGGGTCATGTCGCCGCAGATAGCGCACCATCATCTGATGGTTTCGGGGCAGATGCAGTCGCAACAGCAGCAGCAACAGCAGCAGGCGGCCGTGTCGCCTTTCTCGCATCCCGATCATCCGATTGGTAGACCGCCTTCTGTTCATCATCTTCCGTCATCGTCTGCACCACAGAGCCACATTGCCCGACCAAGCCCCGAAAATTCCGACAGCATTGGCAATCTGCTTCAGGTAGAATCCTTGTCTTTTATCAGGGCTTATGTGCAGTGCTTCCATTGCTTGGTATATTTCGCAAGATCTTGGGATTATGGGGAAAGACTTCGGATGATTTAAACTTTAGAGCAATCTTGCATTGTTTACGAAGAGAAGTAGTCTTGGAGTAGTATGGGCTACAGTCATAAATATGTAATGATAAAAACATTTGATGTAATTTTCAGTGAGACTCGGGATTTTAGTACGATCTTAAGATTTTGTTAACATCATCTTGGTATTTCTCAAAATGGAGAGTGAGACCACTGCCTCTGTGTATCATTGAACGGCTTAGATCTGTTAGATCAGCGTTTTCCAAACTTAAATATTTGTTGGTGGCGAGTATAAAGGTCCAAACGAGTAAGGTAACTTACTAGGTACGTCTTATTATAGTTACAATATGTAACTGTGAACGATCAGTCTTGTTTAGACAGACATAGATTTACAGTATGTTGTCTAGTTTGATAAATGCAAATCTGGTTAAGTTCAAGCCTTGTTCTACATTTACTTTTAAAATACAAACATGAAGTCATTAAAAATTAAATTTCTTGAATATTTTCGCGTGACTCTTATCGATGTGTGGCGTACGTACGACCATTTGAAAACCGCTGTGATAAATGTTTTGACGTGACGTAAGGAAACTTCCACTTATGATTGTTCTGTTGTCTTTGCCAGAGGTTCCCGGTGATGTGGAATGGCATATTGGAGCTGAAGAATGATCGTGCCCCAGTACAGATGCACTTCATTTCGGGAAACCGTACTCTGGTGCCAGCTTCTCTCCAGGAAAACAATAAACCGCTTCACATTGGCCAGCGCATGCGTCTTGAGGCTGCCCAACTGGAGCAGGTTTCGAGAAGAATGATGGTAAGCAATTTACTCGTTAGTGTGTGTTTCCCGCAACAGTCTGTCGCAATTTTTTATTTATTTATATAGTGCCTCTTGCAGAAAATTTCTAAACTTTTCTCCCATCCTAAATATATAAAAAATCGTAATTGAATAAAACCACTTGCAAGGAAGAGGTGTAGAGGATAAGAGCAACATAAGGTATAAATAAGGTATGGTAGGTGCAAAATAAGAGGTGTAGAAGGTAAGTGAAATATAGAGGCATTGGAGGTAGGAGGAGTTTGCCAGCTGTGAGTATAAAAGGTCTTCATCCAGGCAACTGATGTGAGAGACTTTACTTAACTCGAAATATCTATGGCGTTTCTATGAAGATGTGCAAGATTTCAGTTAACTAGAAATATAACATTTGGTTTATATTTATTGGAGCAGTGGTTGCTGACTGATGCATATTTGGGCTTGACAGGCAGCTCTTTCTAAAGGTTCTATGTTAAGGTACATGTAACTAATTAATTAAAGTTCTACTTCATTTAGCACCTCTACATGGTGTCAGAAGTGCTACTAGTCCTTGCTGAAACACTTGATTATTGTTTGGGAAATTACTGGTAGCTCCAGTAGCAGTAGTATTAGTATCGATGACTTTGTAACTTCTATATCATGAGATTGGTGCCATGTAAGCATTTAGTATGTTCAATGGTTATCAGACAATCGTTGTGGGTCAAGATGTTGTACTGAGCATTGTTCTTCGTTCGTTTTTAGAACGAGAGTGAATACAGTATGTTGGTGGCTGTGCCCAGTGGTGTTGATACCGTGACGTTGATGACGTCGGCACATTCACTTCAGAACGGCTTCATTCGTTACCTGCAGGAAAAGCAGGCTGCAGGAATAGTTAACATCTACCAGCCGAGTACCAACCAGGTAGGTTCTCAGGTGATCATGATGAGAGTAATAAATAACGCACTAGCTCAAAGAGCTCAAAGAACCCGAATTTGGTTCAGGGAAACGTGTTCAGGTTAATTCAACCTTTAGTCGCTTGGAGGTGGCGATGTAGAATGAATGCATGGGTACCTTGCATGGCTCCCAACGGTTAAATCTGACGCCTTTATCGTTCATTCATACTATGTTTGTAATCTTGCTGCGGTCTGTCAGTTTGAGTTGTTGTTAATAATAATTATTATTTTCAGTATTGCAGTAGTTGTTTGCACAGATTAAGACAAGCATTGCAGACACAATGAAATGCAGCTCTTTCTCATTGGGTTAGCTAGCAACAAGAGAATTCAAGACCTGAATGCTTTGAAAGGAAGTTCTATAGTCTATATGTCTTAGCAGTAGAGTAACTGGTTACCAATTGACACCAAATTCACATAGAGTCGTGAATAAATGCTTGCATGAAGCGTATACATTTCTCCCAAGTTCTTGCTTTCCAGCATTTCGTATCTGATGGTTTAGCTGTACAATTAGGGTGCTGCACTGGATTGCTGTCTATGGCGCTCTGTCATTTTGTGCAAGTGTTCAGAACAGTCAAACATGTCAGTTTTTGTTTTGAAAAACAAACTCTAAAGAAGATTTAAGCTCCACAAGTATCCACTGTTCTGTTGTAATCAGCAAAGTTTAAACTTTGCAGTTTTTTCATTGTAATTCAATGATTATTCAGCACATTTTGTGGAGCACTACATAATATTAATTAAACATCTTGAAGAGAAGTGATCTAGATGTTTCCTTTCATACTGTTTAATCATACTGCTGTATTTTTATATTTCAGGCGACGTACGTAATCCATATATTTCCACCATGTGAATTCTCCAGCACGAACCTAACTCGTTTTGCACAAGACGTAGTTCAGAGCACATCAGATTCGAATTACCTCCTAATAGTAATAACAACATGCTGATTTACGGCGACAAGTGATGCGAGAAGTATCAGTAATCTGCGATGCGGTGTGTATCAGTCGCATAAGAGTGATGCTGAACCTTTAGACTGTGATCATTTGCAGAGAGATGATGACGATGGATGATCGTCTCTCTCTTCCAGGGATATGCATTTCTCTGACGAACTGTCGCTTGAAGACTGATTAAAAAATGATCAATGGCCTAACGGTTTGTTGGCCAAATTCAGTGATCGTTTTAAGGAATTCTGTTGGCATTAATATCTGGGGAAAGATGTGTTGCAAGCTGGTTCTGTATACTGCTGTGAAAGCATTGTACAGGTATCGGCCTGCCATTATAATATACACCATGAAGTCGTCATGTACGGTGTACGGGTTTTGCGTTAAACTTATTTTGTCACAGTTTGCAGACATATAACTGTAGGTAAAGGGCTGTGAGCCAGAAGTTATGCACTTCAATACAGCAGTGTAACATAGTTCAGCTTTTTCAGTAATATTATTGTTTTATTCATGCAAATCCTGTGATTAGTTAACATCTTAAGAATGCCCATTTAGACTGATTGAAAACGAGAATGTATATTTATGGACTGTTAACGTGCAGTTGTCAGTCAGATAATATTATAGTTCTGAAAATTTTCAGTTGATCTTATGGTTGCTATTAATTGTTTTATATTTTGTTTTATTCTGGAATAAAAAGGACCTCAAGTTTCATGATGACTTGGGTGTGAATGTGTAACATGAAAAACCCTGATGTTAAAATAGTGGTGGGAAAAAATGGATTTGTCTGTTGGAAAAGTCGTTGAGTGCTCTTACAAGACCTGTACTTGAACAGTGCTAGAATGTCGCATGTGTTACATTCCTTGACACATACATGTACAATGTACGATTGCACATTTGATGTTGTGCAATGCCAATCTAATGTTCCACACAATGGCTGCAGTAATTGGTGTTCTCTCAGTTGGTGTATTGGCCACATCAAAGTACAGTGTAATACCTTCAAATTCAAAGTGCACATACCGGTAACCACCTGTATTTTACTTGGCATAACATGATCACAGCTCATCATAAATGAAACTTCTGAAATATAACTTCAAGAAAAATTCAGCAGTGCTCCTGACCTAGATGGGAGAACTTGCAATCAAACAAACTTTCAAAGTGTTTGCAGAACAAGTACCAGACTGACCAACCTCAGTTTTGATTATAAAAGATGAAAAATGTGTTTGAGGACACAAATTCTAGGACGATGGGAAAACCAGTAATGTTCAAGATGAGGCTGAGAAACAGACCGATTTGAGATGGAAATGGGAGTTCTGACTAGCAAATATCCATAAGAGTTAGAACATCACATGGAGTCATTCCATCGCGGATCTTCCATAGCCCTGCTACGAAAGTCAATCCTTGCTACCAGTGAGATCAAGGAAACTCAAACAATAGTCAGTCAGTTACTAATTAGGCTGCATGTAGGTGTACCAAGGATACATGTACTTCAAGAATAAGCCTAGTGATAACTGTTAAGCCATCTACGATCCTCATTTTCATAGGCAATGAAGAAATCAGATGCACTGTTTACGATCCAGCTAGAATTAATTTACTAACTGAGAAATTATTTCTATCCAAATCGCATCATTTTCGTTTAAACATCCTATAAAGCATCTCCTCTAGTCCTGTATGTGGATACACGAAGCGCTTTGAAAGCACGAACTCCTTAGCCTCCTGGTAGGACATGGATGGATTTCGAGCAAATACGAAGGCCACTCCTACGGATCCAGCTCGACCAATGCCCGCCCGACAGTTCACCAGTATCCTGTTACTGCCCAGGTTGTTTTCCACCAGCCACGCCACCGCCTGCTCCACTTTTTCCGGTTCGATAGGGTTATGTGCTCCGTCTCGCATCGGGACCTTCTTGTAGATAACCCCATCCTCTTCGGTGAACACCCTATCCAGGTTGTCGGCCACGTTCAGCACATGAGTGAAGCCGCACTGTCGGGCGTTGGTCGCTGCGATGAAATTTCCCACATAGACACAGTCGAGGATGTGGTCATAGTCCGGTCCGTGTGTCCAGGCGTCGTAGAGGCGAGGGGCCTCGACATGTACCTCTCCGTCTACCATGTACGGGTGTGTCCAGTGCCAGTCTTCCTCGGTAGAACCTCGAGGTCCGTAGCGGAACGTGAAGCGGAAGTCGTAGTCGCTCGTGATGATCACGGACTTCCCATAGTTGTGGTGACGACCGTCCTCGCTTGAACCCAGGTAGTCGAGGTCGACGGAGTGCCACTTTCCGTCGCAGTGGTTGGCGTCGTATTGGTTTGTCCAGGCCTGAACGACGAGCTCTGCTAGGCCTAGGGCAGGATGCGACTTCGGGGTGAAAAGCGTTACCCTGTACGTCATGGCCTCCAGCATGAACATTTGGTTGTATGACGGAATGGCAGGAAATACATCGTATACTGTTATATCCATTTCTTTAGCCTGTAGGCCCATACAATTGCGATACTAGACTGACAGACTATAATAAACAGCGATTTGTTGCTTACGCAGTGTAGGCCTTCGGATCTGTCCAACAATAGTGGCTGTAGACCTTGACACTTCTTATAGATGAACATTGAACAAGCAGGCCTTTGTATTGATAAACAAATAATACTCACGCAGTTAGACCACAGATAACGGACCTAACTTTGACCTTACCATAGATTGTAAAAAAAATCATTTATAAATAGCAATCACAAATTATTTAGAATATTATTAGAATACTAATAATATTATTATTAGAAGCTATTTTATAGCTATTTAGTATAAGAAGCTATTTTATAGCTAATTTAGTATAATTTTACCAATATTTCTTACAGCTAGTAACTGTTCATGATTATTTAGATTTTATATCAAGATATAGATTAGATCATAATGCATGGAACATACTATCACCACAGTATATATAATTACACATAATTATATACTGTGATATAATTCTCTTAATTATTTTATTTTATTTTTAAAAATTAATTAATTAATTTTAATTTTACCTAGTAACCAGTAAACCTGCGATATTGTCAGAGTGTTTTCTCACGTTAAACGATTAAGACGATGATGATTTTGCGAATAGCAAATGTTGTAGCGGTTAATAAGCAGCTGTCGTATGTGTGAATTAGTTTGTCGCCACTCTGCGTAAACAACATATGATAAGGATTGGGTTTTTCTAAAGAAACTATTTTTATTATTTTCTAAACTTTAATTAAACAATCTCGAAGGAAAAAAGTTTTTATTCTTTTCGGTAATGTTTAATAAACTTCAGCTTGTAGACTATGTATTTACATTTTTATGTGGTTTAAAAGACATTTAATACCCGTTTAATTTATTAGTTTTGTACAACGCCAGCGGACATAGATCCCCGAAGATTGAACTGGTGAAAGTTTATAGCAGATGGATCAGATTTAATGTGGTCGACTTTTTACTCTGTCTTTGATTGTATTCAGCTATTACTTAACTGTCAAGGATAGATAGTCCTTGCTTAACGGCGCACTGTCTGATTAGTTATCTAGGTCCTGCCAGGATGTGCTGCTGAGTGACCCTTATTGATAGTTTCTTGATGTAAGGATAGAAATATGTCTCCTTTTATTTTCAGTTTTGACATGTGCCCAGAAGAATTGTTCAAATGCCAATTTAATTGTTTTGCGTTTGAAGCAGTCACGTACTTTTTAAAATATGCTCGTCAAAAGTTATAAATTTCAAACCGGGAGTTGGCATAGTTGTTATATATCATGTGTGTCAATCTGGCACACAGATAGGCCAATTCTGCCATGCATTTTGATTCAAGTTGAGAGGTCTGTCGACTCGATATCGGCGTTTGCGCCGGA
>JAQFXW010000247.1:0-21076 GCA_034693945.1 Dendrobaena attemsi | reverse complement strand
ACTATATTCATTGAACTGTTGTTGTCATTTCTGTAACAAGTTGCGTTCTTGTCAGCTTGCAAATGTAATAAACGAATGATTGATACTGCAGCGGAATGGATTCTACCGCAGCGGAATGGATTCCACCGCAGCGGAATGGATTCCACCGCAGCGGAATGGATTCCACCGCAGCGGAATGGATTCCATGCTAGGAGCGGAATATATTAATTAGTAGGCCTATGATTGTATTGGGCCTAAAATTATATTGATGCAGATCAAATCAAATCAAATCAGAAACATGTTATTTTTTATTTGTTCCCGTTTTTTATACTTAACAAGGACATTGTACATTGTAGGAGCAATACGAGTGACAAAATGGGAAACCCAACAGAGTTCTAGAACCCACTGATCACCAACACATTTAACAAGTAGGAGTAATAATGGCAGGTAAAGTTTAGGAGCCAGCATAGTTCAAATTTTATGGAATTATGGAAAATAGCAAGAATTAGAATAAGTCTGCAAGTAACCAAAACCGAAAAAATAATTACAGAGAATTTTTCACGCGCGGATAGACTTTCAATTATCTACTGTGTTCTTCGCCTTCACGATTTTATTTCTGTACGCACAAAGGTTTAAGCCCATCAATTAGAGGTCACGAAGATATTTGAGTGAAATAAGCATGAACTCTGTAGGGTAGGCCTTTAGGCTACATGCATGACTGTGTACATAGATTACATTGCGTATAGACATACATGCAAAATGTACCATACTGTACAGTCTATAGGCCTACTGTATGTACACTGCATGCATCATTGTTTATTAGCATATAATAGTTATTGTACCGGTAATCATCTAATCGAGATGAGATCGAGATCGAGATCGAGGGAGGGAGGGAGGGAGTGAGCCATTGCAATTTAGTGTGTGCGCTATCGAGGAATTTTCAGTGCCGCTGTAGACACGGGAGAGGCAAGTAGTCGGAGATCCCACGAAGATGAACAAGACCGCGATTTTTCCAGTGAACTATTTGTCCAGAACGGAAATTGCAGAACGGCTTCCTTAACAACAAATACAATTTAAGGCAACGTTATTGACCAGGGGCTTCTATATGTGTGAATTGTTGGTGACGATCGAGAGTCCACGGGCACGAAGCATCCTCAATGCATGCTGGGACCCAGAGCAGGACCCAATTAGGCGGTCGATGTGCGTCGTGACTTTCAGGGTGCTTCCGATACTGACCCCAAGTATGATCATGGAGTCAACTCGTTCTATTCCATTGAGGATGGGTGGACGAATCCAACGGCAATTGCCTGCGAGTAACCAGCATCTCCCTTGTTTTAGATGGATTGAGCTTGTTGATTTCAGCCAACTGGAGACAGCGACAAGCTCATCGGCTATGGACCTATGGTAGCACCACAGTATATATAATTACAATTATAAATAATTGAGACGAGGGAACAATCAGGTAGGTCTAGGTGTCGTCAGCGAATTTAACCATTTTGTTGTGGTGGTAAAGCGAGTGTATAAGTTCATAGCATGGGTGACATATCCCGAGGGACCGAATCCAGAGCCCTGTATAACACTGGCATTGATGATTGCCTCGCTATAGACAGCCGTCCGGCAAATCTGGTTGAGTGTCGTCTGTTGTGGAGAAAGTTGATTAGGCCTATCCAGTTAGCATATAGCGCGTTGAGCTGAGAAGTCACAAAAAACGTTGCAAGCGACAAGTCATGTTCATTTTTGGCAACATACTTTTCTTAACTAATTCGACCTTACTCATTACGAAAATAGCTGTTGCCAGGCTGAATTTTGTTTTTATTCTAGTTTTTGACAAAGAATGTCTATGAATTTTTCGCATGTTAAGATCCGCGCCAGTGAATCGACGGCTAGACTTATCGAGAACTAATTAAGGTAGGCCTAGTGACCGTTATACTTAGCCTATTATTTATATTCCCGTGACAGCTAATTAAAAAGTTTGCGCCCCCTAGAAAAATTCCAGCGGATGCCCATGTATCTGGTACAACAGCAAGGGCTCCAAGCCCATCGATGTGTTACACAACTTATCCAAGCATCAATGCATGCAACGACGTATCTAATAATTATTTATTTATATATAGCTATTTATAGGGACTACCGCCTCTTCAAATCAACTGCTACTCAAAGACTACACTCGCTTCTTTTCGTGCCAGGGTTTTTTAAAGGAATTTTTACAACTGCACAATCCTAGCCCCTTACGACTATAGGGGTCTTGGGGAGCGTCGTAAGCTCCCCAGCGGGGTCTGAGGCTCCGCCCCAGAAGCCACAGAAATTTTGATAATTTTATGCCAAAGTGAGTGCATTTTGGGCCCTTATTTACTTCCAATTTGTCACTGATTATTTTGACCCTCCGACTACAACTGGGGTCGCAAACGACCCCAAAGGTCTTCCACTAATGCTGCATAACCTCTTAAGAGATATCGACTTAGCGTTGTCTTAGGCGGAGCCCCAGGAACCAACAAAATTTTGATAATTTTATGCCAAAGGGAGTGCATTTTGGACTACTTTCATTTTGTCAATCGTAGTTCTAATCCATCAGGAGGTCAAAAATTATCCGGAGACATCTATGGTTCTGGAGTGCATGGTTACGTTGCATCCAATTCTGACAGAGCAAAGATACTGAGGTAGGCAATGGTGTTGAAACGCTGTATGTATGGTTATAGAAATCCGTTGGAAAAGTTGCTAGTTTCTCTCGAATTCAAGACCAGTGTTATTAATAGGGCCAAGGGTTTCGAATGCCAGAGGTACAAATCATGTGTTTCAATGTTCATTTGAAAGTTCATTTTGTCAATGATTATTTTTACCCTCCGACTACAATTGACTGGGGTTACAAAGGACCCCAAAGGTCTTCCATGTGCTTTATAATTATCCTCTTAAGAGATATCGACTTAGCGAGGTCTGGAGCAGAGCCCCATGCAGAAGCCAGCAAAATTTTGATAATTTGATGCAAAATGGAGTGCATTTTGGGCCCTTATGTTAGGCCTCCTTCCAACCATAAATAGGGTTTAAAACGTCCCCAAAGGTTTCGACTATAGTACTGCACATCCTCTTTGGACTTGAATTATATCGATCCAGCAGGATCTGGGGCGAAGAAACCAAAGGAATTTTGATAATTTACTGACAAATGAAGTAAATTGTTGTCCTTTTTTCTTACTATTTTCGAATTCAACTGCACAAATTTGATTCAGAACTGCACATTTGTGTACAGCTGCGCGCTAAGAAAAAGCCCTGCCTCGTGCTGCCGTGCACGTTCCTCGTCGTCTAAACTGTAAGCATCACCCGCCTTAGCCATAATTCTGTCTTCCTGTCTGACTTTCTGGATCTTTACGATTATGATTTGACCTGGGACAATTACTACGTAATAATAGTCCCAGATTAGACTAACAGCCTGTTAATAATAGCTGGTTCCCGCGACTCGATATTCTATTGTGACCGCTATAGAAGTTTTGAATTACGATTACAACCCAGAGTGCGCCACGTGCCATTGTGAGTGAAGGACTTGAATAAGATCACTACGTGTGGCTTGGGTCTGAATCGAATCCGCGAACCTTTTGTAGTCACATGACCTTTGTGGATAATGATCGGAGTAGTCCGGGATAGGAGCAGAGGTCCAGAAAGATTTTAAAAGTTAGGTGAGCCAACTTCAGCCATATACAGGGTGAGCCCAAAAAATAGGTGTTTAAAAGTTGGGTGAGCCAACTTCAGCCATATACAGGGTGAGCAAAAAAATGACCCATACGTTTTTTGTCAATATCTTCGTCAAAAATGAAAATTTACAAATAAACTTTTATAGTCTGAAAGGCAATTCACATGTACGTATACCTGCCAAATTTCACTAAAATATCTAAATCAGAACAAAAGTTATTCAACTTTTAGTGATGTCACCCATTGATTTTTGATGGTTCAAAAACGCTTCACAGTTTTTTTCTAATAAAATGACCCCCAACTTTTGATGATAAATATTTCCGCCAAAATTGGACATTTTAAATAAAAAAATTCAGGCTGAAGGGCAATTTATACCCACATGTAACTGTAAAATATCACCAAATATATCAAACACAACAAAAGTTATAAAACTTTTAGTGACGTCACCCACTGATTTTTGATGACATATAGCAGTTTTTTTATAATATTTTCGCAAAAATTAATGGATTTTAATTAAATTCTACACTCTTATAGGTAATATTCATATTTACATCTAGGGGCAAAAGTTTGTCAAAATATCTCAAGCACAACAGAAGTTGCAGCACTTTAAGTGAGTCCACCTCTAAATTCTGCTGTTTTAGAAACGTGTAACACAACAAGTGTTGCCCTAAAAAGTGCTGCAACTTTTGTTGCGTTTGAAATATTTCAATAAAATTTGGTCGCTATATGTAAATATTAGTTGCCTATAGGCTTGGGAGATTTCATTAAATAATATTTAGTTTTGGCTGAAATATTAGCAAAGAACTGTTAAACGGTTTTGAACCATAAAAAACAGTGGTGACGTCACTAAAAGTTGAATAACTTTTGTTCTGTTTGAAATATTTGGTGAAATTTGGGGGTTATATGTAAATATGAATTGCCTTTCACCCTGTAAAATTTTATTTAAAAATTCTACTTTTGACCAAAATATTATCAAAAATCGAAGGGGTTATTTTCTTATGAAACACTCTGTACAACAATATGAATAGACCCACATAGGCCTAGGCTAATATCTGGCGAGCACAGCCCAGATAGCTTATAGAGGGAGACTTTTAAATGTGGCGACATCCTTTCGTAAGGGGAGCCGTGATGGATCTCATCCGATCAATTCATTGAAAAGTGAACATGGTCGAGGCCATAGGTTAATTTATACGTCAACTGTAGAGAATCGCTTACTTAATTATTTACTTTTATTTACATTTACCTGTACTGCATGTCTACTAAATCATCAAAAGACACTTGGGTAAATATTGGCACATACTTCATAAACATTTATTTATTATTTATTTATTTATTTTATTTTATTTATTTATTTACGCATTTCTATACCTCCCCTTCAAGTCCACTACTACTCAGAGGCGGTCCCGATTACTGCAAGAGGGACTGTCGGAGTTTTCACGCCGAAACGCCACGAGCAACTGTAGGTTAAGGACTTGCCAAGGTCCCTACGCGGTGGCTCGGGTCTGAATCGAACCCGCGACCCTTCGGACGCAAGGCATCGACTATCCCACTGTTCCACACACGCCCCATGTGCTAGCCCGAGATGTTAGTCTCTGAATGTCGGCAGGCATCGGGCTCGAACTCGGTACCATGCAAACACACAGTCGACGCGCTCCCAATGTAGCATACAATGCCATTTGCCCGTATACAACGATATTAATACATTGGCCTCGGCTAAATTAATATCTGGCGAGCACAGCCCAGATAGCCTAGATTTTAAAAGTGGCGACACCCGTTAGTATACACACACGGCACAGCCGCAGTGATGGATCTCATCCGATCAATTCATTGAGAATTAAGCCGCGGGTCGAGACCATACACGGTCAATAGAAAGCGCTCACGTTCGCATTTAAGAAAGAACAATTAAAGGCGAACAACACGAAACTGTGCGTGGCTCCTGTTTTATCTTCACGGACCTAGCTGACCTAAAAATCTATCCCGGTGTCACACAATTATCTCCTAAAACCATAATATTATCTCCCTGAGCGAGATAACTAGAGTATATCCGGCCAGAAGAATCTAAACGGTAAGGACTATCTCCCCTAGTGCAAAAGTATCCCCATGACCTGTATGCAATCATGGGCATCCGCAGACATTTTTCTAGGGGCGCACAAATTAAAATCTTGACACGGAAACAAATAAGTCATGTATTCTGCTACATGTATGGTCAATCAACTCAGCGTACCAGACAAATTTTCAATTTTTCTAATGATGCAACACTGGAACGCTGCTGGCCAAGGCACTCAAAGAAATGCACTACACTGCCACTACAGGCTACGATCATGACAGGCCACGGAAAACGGAAGCTCAGACAAGATCTACTAACGGTTTTCTTCAATAGCCCAACTGTAGCCCAAATGCATTTGGCGAGAGGGCGATATTGATTGCTGGTATCTCTGGCAACGACGATGCATATGCTGATAATGAAGAGAAGAGCACGGTTGCTCGGATAGGCGGCTGTAGGGAGCGCTGCCCGTTCCCCATCGATTGGAACGCTGCAGAGAGCTTTTGCGCAGAGGCTCGTTCTGATTCTTCATCGTTGGAGAATACGCACAAGCCGCAGCGATGCTGGTGCCAGTGGTTGGGTATATATATATATGTCTGCTTCAGTCGCTGCCTGGAGACGATGCAGCTCTGATGCTACGGACTGCGCATGGTTGGCTATAGGAGACGAACGACCAGTATTGATCGCAGCTATAGCCAGCTAGACGACGACGCAGCCGAAGAGTCCGGAAATTATTTACGCCGCTCGAACGCCAACGCAAACGCATGTCAGGCGATCGGCTGCAATTATCTGGGACCGCCCTGTAATCGCTCGTCGTCTGCGCGCTATTGTAGACCTGTGTACAACAACGCTGGTTTCATTATGTACACGTCTGCTCCCCACACAATCGTGGGTTGAGACTTATGTTGCGCTATCATATTAATAGAACACTGAAAGGAGAATTCGTTTTCGTGCAGAGGAGACGAGCTTTCCTGTATACACAGAGGTCGTGTGTCATGATTCAACCGTCAGACATTGAATGGCCATCGAAGATCACGTAAAGCACACGTTTTGGAGTTTTTCGTATACGGTGGGGGTCATAAATTATACGATAGGCGATAATAATAATTATCGAGTGGGCGTCTAGCGTGTTTATCGTCACTCCGAACAAAGTGTGAATGACCAACATAATCGTATTCATAGAGAAGTTTCAAAATGTTTTCGCCTTGTCTGCTGCCTGCATGCATCATCAACTGAGACGAGCCATAAGTCTGTGGCTGCGGTATCACTGAGACGTTTTATGGCCGTCGTTCAGTGACGTGTGCATAGCATCCAGTTGACGTGTAACCCATCTAGCGTGTCGCTGTCAAGGTCATCTTAGCGTATTAATCGCACTGGAAGGGATAACTCAGTCTACGTTGTAAGATTATACTGAGAGTAGCATCATGGACCGGCTTAGACTTACATAGGTAGAACTGAGCTTATTCTCAAGCAGTTTTGACAAACATGACGTTGACGGCTGTGGGTTTGACCAATGAGAACTACTGACTTCATCCAGTGACTCGTCTTTGAGAAGCAGACACAGGAAGCGTTTGACCCACACCGTCAGCTTTTGCATATCCACCTGGTAAAGTGGTGAATGGAGGACGTTCTGGCCGAAAGCCCTCTCCAGGGCGATAAGCCTGGCAACTCCTCCCCAGACTTCTTGGAAGGTCATCCCAGCGAAGAAAGTGACGGATTCAGCCAATTCCGTCCAGGTAACACTTTCAAATCATCCACCGAATATACATTTCGTCTGCAGGTTTAATATATGGCACGTACTTTAGACTACTTCTTCATACCGGAGTATGTGTTTTGACGGACAGACAGACAGTCTCGGACTGGGCCGCATGTCTACCGGGAATTTCCTGGTGGGCAAGTGCCGCAACCCTAAAGGCCGGTGCCGTAACCGTAATTTTGGGGCAGTAGGCTACTTAACCCTAGGTGCCGGTCTCGTAAAACCCTGAAAATCTCCAATATCGTTTTCAAATTTCATTGTCCTCAGATAAACGCTAATTGAATGTAAAGCAGACGCACCGACACAGACAGACGGAAGGAATGATGGAATAAGAGGTGCATGGGCTTGTGACTATACGGGTCTGTCCTTCCTCCATTTCTCCCTCCCTCAATTTGGCACACCATTTGACATCAGAGTTACTTGAACGTTCAAATAATCTTGATTTGACATGACGTTACGGGCCAGAAGGAGACGGAGGAGTAGGGGAGGAGAAGGAGGAGGATGAAGAGGAGGAGGATGAAGAGGAGGAGGAGGAGAAGGAGGAGGAAGAGGAGGAAGAGGAGGAAGAAGAAGAAAAGACGGGAAGGACGGAATGTACTAAACTATCCGTCATCAATGACTGTAGCTTCCCTATCCGATTGATTAGTTTGGTTTGGGTGTAATAATACCTATGTACTGCATGAGCAACTTATCTTTTGTCAAACAGTAACGTATAGGCCAACAGTCACCACTAAGCAAGATACATCAGCTCAGGTTTATGTGACATTTTAACGAATAATACGAACCATCGACTAGTAACAGATGGTCCTACAAGCCTTTAGAATTCTCTGGTCTTCTGCTATTGTGCAGTGATTGCTTCGTCCGAGTTGTGCTATCGCTGCTTTATCGCTTGACGTAACAAATGTCTATCCGCAGATAATCCTGCTTTCCAGCCAGGGATCAAGTGCTCTGTTGTCCTACCTCTCTACTGTCCAATGTCGACCCGTCTGTCCGTCTGTCTGTCTGTCTCGCTGTGTGTCTCTGTCTGCGTGTGTCCAATTGTGACTATCATCCGTTCGTATTTCTGTCGAATAACGTTGACTGGTGATTGAGAGAAGGAATTCAGTCGGTCGTCATCTCATCTGCCGACGTCTGATTGACCTGATATCATATAATATATGAAATGCATATCTTATTATATATTATGTATATACATATGTTATGTATGTAATCTATGCATATATATATGGTGGCTTCAATTGTAATGTAACACATTTACACAGAGTGATTGCAGCTCACCCACTCTATTCCCGTCTTTCTCTCCCTCCCTCTCCCTCTGCCTCATAATCCGTGTCTGATTTCTTTCCCTATGCTTGCTGTAATTTGTTGATGTCCTTGTATGTCGTCGATCTGTATACATGATGGTCTACCTCTGTTTCTTTCAGTGAATCTCTGCATGTGTATAAGTTTGTCTGATGGTCTGCCTGCGTGGCTCTTGAATAACAAACGGAGACAATCACAAAGCCAATTTCAGAGATGTTCGACCATTGCATTAAGCCATCCATTCCCGCGTACAAAACCATTTGAATGTTTGACACAACCGGAAACCGGAAGCGCCCTCGGCTGGACAATATGGTGTCCGACAATTGCTTTCGTCTAATGGATCGGTGGAGGGAGGGCGGGTGATTTGCGACTCCACTCTGGAGACCGATTCCATGGATGCCGTTACATGGATTACTCCGATTACGGATTTTTTCCTTAGATAAGTTATGCGCACACGCAGTCTTTAGGCCTAATATGATGGAGAACCGCTTACTATCACCTTTTGATTGTCTACAACTACCATTATCTGCAAATGAATGTTACTGTATAGAAAGTCTTCATTGTCATTCGAATCAAATGTCTCGTATTCGATTGAACAGACGGAACAGGTCACAGCACTCTGACGAAGATGACATGGCTAACAGAACCCACTCTAGACCGCTTCTCCCAGAGTCTGTTGTTTTGGCTTTAATCGAAGGAAATGACAATTTTTGTCATGTGTGGGTACGACTGATTTTTAAAGTTTTGGGTGGTCTTGAGATGAAAAGTCTTGGTCTTGGTCTTGAAGTTCAAAGTCTTCATCTTGGTCTTGAGGTTCAAAGTCTTGGTCTTGGTCTCGAGGTTCAAAGTCTTGGTCTTGGTCTTGAGGGTCAAGGGTTTGGTCTTGAGGTTTCTGTCTCGACCACAAGACTGCAAATGTCACAGATGAAGCTTCTTACAGATTCCCATTTGTTATATCCATATAATTCTTATGTGCACAGTTCCAAAATGCATTCAGTTCATATTCATGTCTCGCCGTATACTTAGGGCCTAAATACGCTTGATGCATGTGACATAATATTATGTCTCTTATTACAGAAGTTTTTTAAGGTCTTTTGCACTTGCATAGGCCTACATGTAGATGCATTGCAGTTATAGGCAGAGAAGGCAGAGCTATATAAATGTTCAGAATGAATGAATGAATGAAGAAGAAGGACCGTCTCACCGACTGGAGGTCTGTGTTAAAACTAAACGATTTCCCACCATTAACCACCACATCCAGTATGATCCAGATATTTTATTGAATTGAGACAACGCTTCATCTACTACATTACAATAAGACTTGGTAGGATTGAACTTCAGAAACAAAGCATTAGATGTAGCCCTACACAGGTCAAACATACTTTGTAATCAACCAACAGAGGAGCTTAAGAACAGCATGTAATCCGCGTAGAGCAGACAGCCATTTAATAGTTGGTTAATGTAACAACAAAATCATGTTGACGTAGTCGTACCAAGCAAGCAAACTACTGTTCTATCTTGCTGATGTAATCTGTTTGCTAAGAGGCTAATTAATTATTATTAATCTATAGCACCTAATTAAAATTAGGAATCTAATCTTAAACGTGTGATAATTAAGATCCAACGGATCCAATGGACGGGTGGTGAATTTTGCAGTTGACACATTTCCAATTTTAGGTATCAGTAATGGATATCAAAATGCAGCTGACTGATCTCATAATCAGTGGCGCCGGATCTCTAGTAGGTGGGAGGTGCCTGATCTGAGATCCGAGGTTCCGGATCTAAGAGCCGACTAGATCCTGGTGGAGTTAACCACTGCCTGCCCAGGTGAGGGAGGAGCATTGTAATGACCTTTCACCCTTTTGTCATATTGTGATTTACTTTCAGATGAGAATCGCAAAGACACAGCAGCCAACTTCGGAGAGTTTGTCTTGTCGTCTTCGACTGTCCTTAATTCCGTCTGGGACGATCTGCTCAGCGATGCCCAGAACGAACCGAGTTCCAACGACTTCCAAGTAGCAGCGACCGAGGGAGCACAGGGTGAGGCACCGCCCTCATGGGGCTTCGAATTCGATAACGACTTCGATGCATCAGCCGCCGTTTGGCCGCCACCGACGACGATCGAAGGAAGCGACGGAGGAGACCTGGAGGTGGAGAACCCGGAAAGCAACGGACTCGATGCAGTCTTTGGCAACCAGGACGAAGTGATCGTTCCGAAGGCGGAGGAAGACTCCGGTTGGCCGGGATTTGACATCAGAAACTCGCCCGACGGAAAGGAGGCGGATTTTGGAAAGTCTGCTGAGGACGAAGGTTTGAAAGGGAAGGAGGAGGGATTGAACGATAACTGGTTCGCAGAAGAAGAAGGAACGGATGGAAGAGGAGGAGCAGGAGGTGGAGAGAACGACGGAGACTACGATCCATTCCACGTCGGACCTGTTATTCCGTCAACTGCCGCTGATGTGGGAGACATTTTCTCCGGTCTCCATGACAACAGCATCTCTCCTGCTGCTCCTGCTGGAAACAATGATGCGGACTCCCCCGTTGACTTCGATCCAAGGGCAGATGCTGCTGATGACACCGCCACAGCAGCACAGCAGTCCCAGTCTTCTCCGGGTAAAGGTGGAGTTGCGAGGTCCAGACCGCGTCCGAAGACTGCATCGAAGCCAACGAACCCCTTCAACATCGCCCTAAGAGAGGCACCGGTCTGGGACAATAAGGATGAAGACGACGACCCCTACGCAGATCCCTTCAACTTCGATGCCAATCTCCGAGTGGAACCATCTGAGAAGAACAATCCGTTCGCTGCCAGCGAAGAGAATCTCTCGAAGACGAGCAACATGGAAACGACGACAACGACGGCGCTAGTGTCCGAATGGAATGCGTTTCCAGATCAGTCATCCGAGTCAGCGTTTAATCCTTTCGCGACCATAACTGACGAAGAGGCAGGAATCGGAGGAGGAGCAGGTGGTGGAGGAGGAGGCGACGGAGAAGGAGGATTTGATCCGTTTCAGACGATTCATGATGACGATGCCTTTGTTCTGCCGACGGCGAGGGTGACGAGGGCCAACCTGGACGACTCGACCGTGTCTCCGTCTCGGTTCAACCCCTTCGACAAGGAACCTCCGCTGCCAGAGCAGTTCGCCAGTCTGACCCCGGTCATTAAATCGGACGATGCGGTGGCGCAGTCGCCTAAGGCAGAGTCTTCGGAGAACTCGATCGACGAACCGGAACTCGGCTCAGAGGAACCGCTGGAGTCCTTCTACCCCAAGTGGGATCGAGAGGGCGGATGGAACCTGTTGCTAAGGCAACCCTTCAAGAAGAAGTTGACGCAGAATCGCTTCTGGAAGCCGGCGTTCGTTCGTCTGCAGGTCATCAACGACAGTCCGATGGTGAGGGTCTACGCCAGCGACAAGGACAACGAATGTTTGCATGAGCTAGCCCTCCAACCGACCTTCACCATGTGCGAGATGGGATTGCAGCAGCTCGACCAGTTCGGCAAGTGTCACACCGTCAAGATCCAACAGGTCTCCTACAAGGAATCCGTCGGCGTCAAGAGCGAACGAATCGCTCCGACGATAAGCGACCTGACGAGAGTCCGAGACTTCAAGAGTCTCAAGGACCTCGTCCATAAGCCGAAAGCGACGATGATTCTCGACCATGCACCGCACGCCACAGAGATCCTCAAGTTCGGAGGACTGAACTACAGGGAGTTCAAGGACTTCATACATGCCGTGGAGGACATTCTGTTCAGCCTGAAATCGATCAGAGGAAAATCGGCATCTTACACGAAAGACGAAATCACAGTCGATGTTCAAGACGAGTACTACGCAGAGATTGATAAAGGTTAGTCTATAGTCTCTAGTCTAGCTGTATATATTTCTATATTTGTTCCTTTTACCCACTCTGTTTGCATGTCTCTCTACCTCTCTTCTGTTGGTCTGTAAAATAATGTTGTCTCCCCATTTCTTTTTGTATCCACATTTGAAGCACCTTTTCGTATCTGTTCTGAAACACAACCTGCAGGGAAAGTGATCCTGTATACGAAGAAAGTCGCTTCAATATCGACTTCAATTCGGATAATCATAAAATTTCCCGTTTTTAGAGATAGACTGATACGGTTGGTTGGAGAATGTCATCACTTTTATATAAATCAAAAGCTATAGGTAATATAAGACAGACAATTAACCCCCTACACTGACTCCATCATCTAACCATCAGCTTGCCTCGCACGGGGCATCTGTCATTGCTCATTTGAACGATACGATCAACTGGCGTGAAATCCAAGTGGTGCATGGCATGAAGTATATGTAATATAGATTATCGACTTGTGATCGAAACTCAGAAACTGCTTTTGTATAAGTTAATACGCGACAGATGGCGCTTCGTTCGAGGGACTTTTAATTGACGCTCACGTAATTACGTCACAGAACTATGGTTAAGGGCTAAATGACAGTCGTCACGTACTTACATGTTCCTTATGAATAAAGCAGTCTGTCCTCTGACCACCACGAACTTGCCTCTGGACAACCCTTATGATTTGACGCAGCGCTCGAGAATTGGCTGGTGCTTCGCGCTCGGCCTCTCTGAGCGCTCTAGAAGTTTCGAGATTACGATTACGATAACGATGTCTAGATGTAGGTCTACGCCTTATAAGCAGATTTTATTGTGTGAAGGTAGGCTATGTATAGGAGGACATTCCAGTTTAAATCTTATCCTGAATTCTTCAGAGAGCGAATGAAACGACCAAGTAATTAATAAATCATTCAAATAATATATAGTGCCTCTTGCAGATGTTTACGAAGAGGAGTTCACGATCCAGGCTGGTAAGAAAAGAGAAGTTTTGAAGAGATCAAGGAACGAATTCGAAGAGACACGGGGAAGCGAGAGTAGGGCTAATGCGCTTTCCCGCTCTAAGCCTCTAACCAGAGAATTTTCAAGATGACTAAGCCCTTTGCATTCATAACTGAATAAGATACATGCATACACCAAGTTTGCATAATCGAGGTGAGATTAGACAGGCAATGGGAACTCAACACGTGGCTGGCAAGAGCGCCCTTTACGTGACGTAAGCGTTGATACTCTAGTTACAATTAATGATGTTTGCAAAGGTTTTCTATGCGCTGCGGGTTACCAGGCTTAAGGGTTTTCCGTCAGACTTTGAGAGCAGAACAACATTGGACGTGAATTAGTCGGAATAGAACACAGGTTTAGCCGTAATCCAGACATTATTACTTTGGATTTATTTGGGTTCGTAGCCAAACCGCTGTGGGTCAATCATGCGGATCCAGAAACATCTAACAGACTTCAGTATAGCATAGGCCTACAGACCATCGGATATAACCGTTCAGCTTAGTGGCTACAGTAATTTATTCTCAGCAGCGACGAGGATGAACAAACCGAGCAATGAATATATTGTAGCTGCAATTCAGTACTGAACACGTGGATAAACGTTAAAAGCCGCGATCACCAAACCGAGACTGGCAAAACCGCGATCACAAAATAGCGGTGCATAAAACAGCAACTGCATAAATTAGCGATCATTAAAACAGACCTTGCAATGCGGGAGGAATGGACGATTAGCAGAAAGAAGTCGACTTTCTCTGAGTATTGGTCTTGATTGATTAATCTAAATTCTGTTATTTGCCAACTGTTTTGTGCATGTTTAGGCCTATGTTATTTGGGTACTAAGGCCTTTCAGTACATCCACTTCAGAGGCTCAATTAGCTTTGCCCCTACTAAATAATAATCAAATAGTTTTGAGCTAACTTAATCGATTACAATATTGGACTATTTGCGTGGAATTGGCCATAACCTAAGTCTTCAAATTTAACAATAATTAGGCCTATACCAGGTATTATGCCTGCTTAGTTTAACATTGTTTAACAATTTTGTCACATTATGTGGGCCAATCCTACATTTCACATTTGAACATCTATGGAGAACCAATAAATCGCTATAGGCCTATCGTTGTTTTGATGATCGCTTTATTTGAGTCTATTCTCACAGCAACAGTCAGAGAAAAGACTCATTACTTTTAGGCCTATATACTCATGAAATGCATGTCAATGTAATTCTCTTGCAATTTGAAATATTCTTAGAAAAATTTAGATAGATAGATGGATGGTCCACAACACAAACTCAAACAGTAAAAATCACAGACAGAAATCATCAGTAATGGTAGTCTCTACACCATCAAACAAACGCAATAATAGCAAGGAAAATTATATGTCCGGCATAGGGACAAACCAAAAACAATTACAAACATAACAGTAAAAAGCACAAAAACAGAAACAGAAATCTCATGAAATGCATGTCAATGTAATTCTCTTGCAATTTGAAATATTCTTAGAAATAGAGTAGAAGAAGGAAACGCGTTCGCAGAGAGTGGGGCCAGCAGAAGCAACCGACCTTGTCTAGCTGCGCCATTGCTATTGTAGATAGGGATACCAAGAGTTCATGTCTATCCGAGGAAGGAGAGGCCGAAGAGAGGAAGCGGAAATAAGACGAAAGATGATACAGAGAAGGTATTTTGGGTCAAGACCCCGTTGTGCCTTGAAAATAGATAGAGGATTTTGAATTGGACGCGAGCATGAAGGGGAGCCAGTGACGTTCTGTGTACATAAATAAAACATAAAGGCGAGCAATCAGTGTAGCGGCGGAGTTGAGCACGGACTGGAGATGTGCAAGACGAATCTTTACAAGACCAATGAGAAGAGAGTTGCAATAGTCTATGCGTGAGGAGACTAAGTCTGCACCAGCATAGCAGAGACTAAAGAGCAGACAGCTGCGAATTGCCCTAATCGTCTAAGGTGGAAATAGAAAGAGAGTATCAGGTTGGATATGTGCTCCTTAATTAAATTAAAGCTTAGTGAGCAGTTAAGTGTTACACCAAGGTCTCTCTCGCTTTGGAGAAAGACAGATGTGGGAACTGATCAGAGAGGAGAGAGTAGTAGGCCCTAAAGGTTTTTTTGAGTTGCTGGGTGGTACCAAACCAAATAAATTGCTGTTTAGAGGGATTCAGCGAGAGGCGATTAGGTGCCATGCAGGAATGAAGAAGGTTAGAGAGCATTTCAATGGTCTATACCAAAAATATCTGAGATGTAGTAGGGCCATGGACCAACGTTTGTACATCATCAGTAAAAATATAGCCAGAGGCACCAGTGAGCGGGAACAGAGAAAAGATGGAGAATGAACAGAAGAGGGTCAAGAACAGAGTCCTGGGGAACACACAGTTTCACGTGAACCCACTGAGTTCTGGACTCGCCAGTAATAATCATCTTGTAGCGTTCAGATAGGTATGAGCGAAGCCAAGAAAGTGGAAGGCCTTTGAGTCCATAAGAAGTTTCAAGGCACTGAAGAAGAATATCATGATCGACCATGCCAAACGCTTCTGAGACATCTTACAGGGTTAGAAGAAAGTGAGCTCAGATCTATCAATGTCAAAGTAAAATGCACGATAGTAAGGAGAGAAAGGCAGTCTCTGTGGAGTGGTGAGCCCTAAAGTCTGACTGATTTGCAGGAAGGAGATAGATTGCTCAAGGTAGGGGAGAAATTGAAGGGAGACGAGGCGTTCGAGAGTCTTGGAAAGAAAAGACACATTTTAGAGTTCAGGCGAAAATGTTGGTTGAGGTTAGGATCAAGGTTAGGCTTTTTGAGAGATGCATGGAAAGACAAGAGCCATTTTTTGTGAGAGGTAGATTGTAGCCTAAGTATAGTGCACAAGTTTACATGATAACAGGGCGTTAAACCAGTTGTTTTAAAGCATGTTGGCAACTTGCTTCTGGAATATAGTTCAAATGAATTTAAACACTGACCCCGGAAAGTTTTATTATATATATATAATTATATTTATATACCTTGTCGCCTTCTAAAGCACGTTTCCATCCTGCGCCCAGGACGAGGCCTGATGTTTCGAACATTTTACTGCACTGTTATCTTTATTTCTAAGCATTGGGGGGGGGGGAATAAAGTACCTCAGGGCAACAAATATTTATAATTTGTATATGTCTTCTACGTGTTTATATATGGGTTGTTTCAGACGGGCACATAACGAGTCACAAGGCTCGGGTTCGACTCTTCTGTCTGGCTTTCCTGTCTGAGTCTCCGATCGTTGAGGTGGGAATCAACGACAAGAAGCGTCGTGGAAAGGAGGTGGTCGGCCGGAGAGACATCATTCCCATCAAGACGGAAGAGTGGATTCGAACGGAGGACCCTGAGCTGCACAGCATCGTCGAAATGACCGAGTTCGAGAAGACGAAGGTGATCCGGTTCAACCCGCTCGACGCCTGTCACCTGGAACTGATGCGCTTCCGGGTCAGACCGCGACCGAACCTGGAACTTCCGCTCCAGATCCGCGTCCAGATGTCGATCGTCGAGCGCCACATCGAGGTCCGAACGGAAGTCATGGTGACCGGGTACTACAGCAGCAGCCGACGGGCGGCACAGACTCCCTGCGAAGATATCCAGATCCGGTTTCCCATTCCGGAATCCTGGATCTACCTGTTTCGCGTCGAGAAGAGGTTCAAGTACGGTGCCATACATTCGTCGACCCGGAAGCCAGGCAAGATAAAGGGTCTGGAGCGACTGACGATGTTCGCTCAGGGCATCCTTCCGGCCAGTCTCATCGAGGTCTCCACTGGACTGGCCAAGTACGAGAATGCTTTCCAGGCTGTCGTCTGGAGAATAGACCAACTGCCTGAAAGGAACGAAGGTAGGCGGACAGACTGACTGACGCATGCCCTATATCAACAGCTGTTCGGTTGAAATGTCTATTTTACAACGCTTTCATATCAAAGATGAACTGAGTATATAGCTGAGGCTGGAGTCTTCTTAACTCTGCTCCGACTTAGAACATACATAGGCTACATATAATAATATACAATTATACATGTATAAAAATTGTATATATTACAGTAAATTTCTACAGCGCTCCGGTTAAGTCTTCCTACTCATAAGAGCTCCCGGCCCAACCTCGGCTAAAGAAGACAGTCTTGAGAGCAGAGAGGAGTAGTACATAGTACTAATGGGCACAAGATCAAGCTACACGAGGAAGAGTCCATCCAGGTCCAGCGACTTAGGATATATGTATATGTTTCAATCGCTATGCCTCTACCAGTATTGACAGTAGTATTAGGGAGATGTTTGGGCGTGGTCGATTGATGATTCGTTAGTTAATTAATCTACTTATTGAGTTGATTAAATATAGACTAGGTAATGTAGGATCTGCACATGTAAATTAAATGAACTTAAGTAAGGTTGCCGTAGATCACTTAAAAGACTATAAGGAAACTTTTAAAGTGAGATTCGTTTAAATATAAATTTGTTTAGTGTGGCAGGCAAGTGAATGCGTGATTTTCTAATAGGCCTAATGGATTTTAGGATTGGACTAACTGCTGTTTAGTTGATGATTAGATCATCATAGAACCATTTATCTAAACTGGTTGAATAGATTTTACAGAGCAGGGTGAACGACTTTAGTGATTCATTCTGTGATTCATTTACAAGTGAAGCGTCTCTCTCTTCCAGGTGCCTACAAGACTCACCTGATGGTAATCAACCTTGACCTTGCTCCACACGACAAGATGCCTGACGAACTGGACCAGCACGTGCACGTCGAGTACAGCATGGCCAACAGCACCGTGTCACGTGCTCAGGTCCGGTCGATAGCCATTTCCGGTGTCGACGAACCACCGGACCGCTGGGTGCGCCACCTCGCCAAGTACGAGTACACGATCGAAATAGAGTTCACCGATAAGCTGAAGGCGGAGTCGGAGGACGTGTTGGCCCCGCTGACCTCACCGACGACTGCTGCGGCCCCTGGCCCCGCAGGGGAGGGCGACGCAGTGGCCCCGACCGCAACCGCAGAGGATGACAGCGATGGGTCATCATCCGACTCCGAATAGACTTTTAGGAGGTCGCTGTCTCTCTATGTGACCGAGTAGTAGTCGACGCAATGGAGTAGGAGAACAGGATGGAAAATGGTCTCTTCCTACCGTCGTTTATGAAGATCCGTAGCAGGACAATGGTCAGTTGCAAGTCATCCTGAGGTCGCTGGTCATTGGTGGCTGCGTATAAGGAGTAGCCTACGTGAGAGCTGTTTATGGATATTGCTGTCACTTGTAGGTGATTGGTCACTGATCAAAGGTAACCGATAACCATCCAGACATTGCGGACATTGATTGGCCATACTGGTCACCGCTGTACTAGCTCATTTGTCGCCGTTTCATCTAGCATTTGTCTCTTTTGTACTCTGACTACGACGAGTAATTGATTATAGTCAAGTTTATAGGACAGTGGATTCTGTTTGCAATCAACTAGTATTATATAAGCTGACATATTCATTTGTTAGATCAGTTGTTAAAGGTCGGTTCTTGTCGTTGGCTGTTTTTCTTTACCAAATTGACAGGCAATAAAGTTTTTACTGCGCTCAGTCAAATGTGAATTTATGATGCAGTCAGTCGCCGAATAAAAATTTGAAAGCCAATTAGTCCTAACTCTGTATTCTTACGTCATTGTGTTTCTCACATAATCACATAACAATATTAATTCGTTTGGCAGAAGCTTCTCGGCAAAACCTTAAATTCCTTGCTTCTTTACTTTTGTCATAGTTAATAAATTTCATCATTAATCAATAATGTAAAGCAGCGGTTTTCAACCTTTGTGGTCTTCGGGACACTCGGGGTCCGCAAGCCAGGCCTGGAATAATGCAACAATGTAGCCTATAGGCCTACGTGTGCATACATTAATTTTGAAAATAATTGTAGCCTACTTTTTAACTTAAAAGTTTACACATTTTATTCGAACGACTAGTAATGTGTTCAGTGATCACATGTCTAATACTCAGGTATACCGAGTATTAAAAAATTTATGATATTTACGGTTATATAAATTACTATGTTTAATTAATTTGTATAGGGTCGCATGGTAACCATAGTGATAATGTGGTCCTTGAGCCTCAAAAGGTCGAGAACCGCTGCATTGTAAAGACTTCCTGCTTCAACTATAATATGAACGCATGAGAAGCTCTAACGACATAACGGATCAAAGATAGAATGATATTCGAAGACTATGAAGCGATATAAGGCAATGCTCAATGTTCAGACATGTTTTGAAGAGTTGACAGAGACCGACTTCTTAGCGATGCTCTCTAATTGTCACCAAGAGTTACTGCAGGCAATTACGCTGTTGTTGCCATTTCTTATTGCACCGAAGAAAAAGACACAACAAAAAGAGTGAATCATTGACCAATTTAAGGCTAAATAATTTATTAGAGAAGAATGGTTGAACAAAATATGCGTCAAGTTCGAATCAACGTATTTTGTTTTGGACACTTCCTTCGAAGTGGTTTTGCAAATGGAATTGAACAATGCGAAGACAAGACTATTATATTATAGGCTACTGTTGTCTAGAGGAGTAGAATATTAATGTCGGTCTGACTCTTGTAGCGATGTGTCATCTATTGTCAGCTATTGTCAGTTACATGTAACTTCGTAACGAGTATTTCAGGAGACGTGTGTTAGTCAGGATTTCAGTCGGTGTGTTTGTACGCAAGTGCTTAGATGCTAGCACAGAGGCGTCTTAGGTTGATTCGCCTTGTAGGTCTAAGCTAGCCTACCTCTCGAACTGTCTTCGCAAAAATAGGCAGAGACTCTAAAGTAAGAAGTTCTTTGATAACTCTCGTTCATTGCACATGTTCTGAAATTCTGATCGTAAACACTTCAGTATTAGCATAGCTATAATTTATATGCTCTTATGAAGAATCAATCACTGATGCTTTTCGTTTATAAGCGAAACAAAGTCCATAACAGCTAATAGCCTAGCTTAAGTGCTACCATGTCTAACTTAAGGTAGACCGCACACCGCTTCGTCTCAGACGCCTCTGTGTCTTGCGACACTTATGATATTAGTCTTCATTAGCAATATTACAATGTTAGCGTATAGTGGCTATTGCGTCTGTATTTCAGAATGATTTTGCGTAGATCTCGACTTTTTTCCAATTTTCTATGTTTTTCATGAGGACCACGTGATTTGTCTTCGATTATTAGCGAACGGACGAGACTGAAGTTGTTGTTGTTTGTGGTCTTAGAATCTGACGAGTCATCTGTTTATCTAGTTCGTTAATGTGACGTGAGACAATAGAATTCAAGAAATCGATTACGACTTGTGGCATTTCTTTCTGTCTTTCGATACTGATTAGACTTGTTAATAGGCCTATCGCAAATTGAAGTAGGCCTACCAACAAAACTAGCCCAGTTAGCTACATTGGGAGCGCGTCGGGCCTTGTGTTTGCAAGGTACCGAGTACGATCCCGATGTCTG
>JAQFXW010000246.1:0-21080 GCA_034693945.1 Dendrobaena attemsi | reverse complement strand
CTCAAGGTCCCTGCGCGGTGGCTCGGGTCTGAATCGAACCTGCGACCCTTCGGACGCAAGGCATCGACTATCCCATTTCTCCACACAAACCCTTTGTGCTAGCCCGAGATGTTAAATCTCTGAGTGTCGGCAAGCATCGGGTTCGTACTTGGTACCGTGCAAACACATGGCCGACGCGCTCCCAATGTAGCCAACTGGGCTAGTGAACTGATTATTTCAATGCAAAAATGTACTACACTTTTGGGGCAGCTTTTTACCACCTCAATGTAAACAGACCACCGTACAAGAGACGGCAGAGACCACGGGTTAGGGAGGAGACGGGTAATGCACTTCACTTTGGTCCGGCTTCTGCCAAACTAAAGGCAAACAGGCCAACCGGACAAGCACAGACGAACAGAGGGGCAAGTAGATGGCAAGTTACGTCTCCCTGCCTCTGTCCGTCCATGTTTATTGATTATTCTGTTGGGTCATAGTATTTCTGACAGATGAGTTTCAAATTTGTCCCACCGTTTTTGCTGAACAATCCTGCTGGGATGCACTACCTGATCAACCTGGGTATATTTATTACGATTTGGAACAATGCAGCATTCATCTAGAGGGCCTAATGAATTGCCAAACAATGGCCTTTACTATCCGGAATCGGATCTGGTACCGGAATCGGTTACAAAAAGTAAAATCAGTTATGCCCTAGTTTACAGTTCTTAGTCTTGTCTTTCAATTGCTCTGAAAATGAGTTCTTTAGCAAATTTTAATTTCTGTTCTTCACTGTAACTACAGGCAAGCATTCAGAAGAAGAAGCCAACAAAGAAGAGGTCAAAAGCATTCAAGTCGCACAATGAGCATATGGGAGATATCCTCAAGGACTACTCTCAGAAGTGATGACACTCCTGAAAGCTTCCTCTATTGTTTTCTATCCTTTCATCAGAAATGTCTTAAAACAGACTTTCGTTCTAATAATAATTTTGTTGAAATAATCCAAAACGTCTTTCCCTCAGATATTTTTAAATCAAATTTTCTCTTTGGAACAGGTTTCAGAAATTTAAATAACTTTTAATATACTGGATTTCATTACCAATTAAAATAATGCCATCGGAGTCGATAAAATTAAACAGTAATGAAGACAATGCTATTTAATAGCAACCATTAATAATTGGTTGCACACTGGTTGAGTAGATCGTAGTCTGCTTTGAATGTACAAATGACAGATTTCAGTAACCTGTCATTATTTGTTGGCTTTTGTAAATATTTTCGTATGTACTGTCATATTAATAATTGCATCGTTTTAACTGCCTCAGGAAAAACTTTTAAATACTTTTGACTTCATCTGTACGTGAGAAAGAATTTGACAAAATAGGAGTCCTTGTGTAAACTTGATAAACATGCCCTTCTCTAGTTCTAGCTTAGGGATCGTTGCAAACTGTGTTAGTCTTTCTGCTTTCTTTGCATTCGTTCAGTTCAAGAAACTGTATGGTCGTCCCTTCATGGACCCTACTCAGAGGGACTGAATTTTTTACCAGCTTTTTGGTAGAAATCTTAACTTGGAATTTACACCAAGAAATTCCAGTAATCAAAACTTGATTCTAAAGAACAGTTTGTTAATTTTACTAAAGTTTATTGAAAATTTAGCACAAAGGAACAGTTGACAAGATTTCTGAAGTGAGAAAAACTGGTCTAAGAAATAGGCCAGTTTAAATAGCAAAGCTGTTCTAACGTTTTCAGTTTAAGCACCAGGATTTAAACCCGAATGCCGACACGAATACATTGAAAGTAATACATATCAATCCCTTGTCAACGGGCTGCCCATATAGCAATAGCTTCTGTGTACTTGTAAAAGTAAAATTGGAAAGCAGTAGATGCCAATATAGTGAGATGACTGCCCCATATACCATCTAAGACCAACAATCCAACATGTTTAAAAGTAAATTACAGTTTGCCTCAGAATAAAGAGCCTGACAATTTGTGCCGTATTACTTAGTGCCTGCAGTCTGCTGCTGCCCTTTAAGGAGAAACACAATTATTATTAACTAAATAAATCAATTAAACCCATCATTTAAAACGTCAATAAGTTAAATGCTCTGCAGACAAAATAAAAGCCCCTTAGTCAATCCGTTCAAAATCCATTCATTAGGTCGATGCATGGGCTGAAATACAAACATGACAAAACCATTCCAACTTAACTTACAATTTGCATGATGCACCAAGATTGTGATTCTAGCCTATGGATATGTTAACATCATTTCTTCCACAATAGTGCAGGTGAAAGTTGCTGTAAATAAAACCATACAGCTTGAGAAAACTTTATGAAACTGAAAAAGGATCTGATAAGCACAGGAAATCATGAGGTCATTTAAATAAATTTTAAATCAAAGCCAAAGGATAAACTTTTGTCAAATCTACAGAAATAGTGGATTTGCTCCAAAAATTTCCTATGCTCAAGGCACATAACATTTCATTACTGGGTCCAAATTAGGCTAAATAGCAACAAAAGGGTTTCAAATTGTCCTAAACTCTTCGTAATAGAAATGGCACATTTTAAGACAAAAATGATTGTTTTGTAGACAGAGACACAAAAACAACAAAGAATTACGAAATTAACAAAACAACATTCGGCTAGAATGCTAAATCACATATAATCACATTGACGTCAGAACAATAAAGCAAATTACTGTACAGCAATGGAAAAGATTATCTTGCAGAATTTCTTATTGCAGAGGAAACGATGTTAAACTTCTGCGACATCACAAACCTGATGCTCATTTTCGCATGAATTTGTAAAGGCTGGACACCGATGCAATAATGCCATCCTGTCCTTTTCCCAAATCAAGAAGGTATACTCTGTCGTCATTTGGCGACATGAGCTCTTCTCGAACAACACCATAAACAAACGAATCTGCAGGATCGTTTCGATAAGCAACATACTCGCCAGGAAGAAACTCCAACTGCCCCCATGAACAGAACTGTTGGATCTCCTCATCGACTGGACTGCCGGCCAATGGCATCGTCGGAGATCTTGCAGCCACGTGCGACGAATGATCTAGTCGAATGTTGAGGTGATCCAGTTTTGTCTGGATTTGTTCCTCAGGACATGACAGAACAGGGAGAAGATAGAGGACGGAGTCGTGTAGCATCCCAGACAGAATGCTGTTTACGACTTCAGCCAGTGGGATGAGCAGTTCCTGAGAAAACGACATGTCATCCCTCATGTAGATGTTCCATATATGCAGATCAGAATTCGCACCCGGAAGGCGTTCGACGAAGCATACTTTCTCCATTTCGCTGCCGGCAATTGGCTTCCCTTTGAAGCTGAGGTGTGTGATGACGACTGGTACGGTGTAGACACTGATAGTCGACAGTCGATCCAGCACAGAAAACATGATGTGCTCCTCGAGTTTCTGGCCTTTCTTGTGTGCTTCGTGCCGAACCAGACGAACTACGGCCTGAAGAAAACGCTCCGACTTCAACCTCTCGCTCAGCGACTTGGCAATTCCTTTGGCTGAAACAGTCCGACGTGCTGAAGGCACAAGCATCTCCAGAACATAGGTGCTCAGCATCGCCGGTCGCATTTTAAGCGGCAGTAGATTAATGATTTCGTCGATGCTTCTCAGGCGAAGACCGCACTCTCGAACATCAAACAGAAACTGCAAGTTGTATTCTCTGACTCGATCGTAAAATGAAGGTGCATCATTAAAAACAAGCTTTGTAGCCTCAACCAATTTGCCCTTTTCGCTTGGTAGGTAGAGGCAAGAAGTGGGAAATTCTGATGCTGGAGCATTTTCTAGCGTTTCAAGTAATCCCCGGACAGCCTTGTATGCCGTTCTTAGCTCGTTTGGAGTTACTTTGCTTTTGCCAACATCAGCTTTGAGATGTTCCATAACATCAACATACTGTGCAGCCGTTGCACGATTCGTGGCGCCAATACTGATGAAAAGGCGCTGGTACTCACCGAGCTCAACTGGTAGCTTGTAAAGATATGGCCGTATTTCCTCAGTGTCATAGATATTCAGAACAGTTTGTCGAGGTAGAACACAAGCCTTGGCATCATCTACAAGGACACAAGGAATCTTCTCAAGTTTCTCCTTGATTTCGGACAGGGCATCACCCTGCTCGATGAGATACTTGTAAATTGATCGGTACACCTCCATCTTTGATGTACGGCTAGCCTGCGTTGACTGAAAGCGTGAGTCAATATTCTGACAGAGTGTTTCCAAGTGTTTCAACACCAACTTTACATTTGGAACTTTTTGTATTGCCAGATGCTGCACAATCTGTTCTTTCTGGCTAGCAGAGAGCGATGACTGGTTCATTGGGTCGGCCCAAGATGGCAGCAGATTGGCACAAGTCCAACACAGCTTCTCATGTGTTTTTGCGACTGCATTTCGGAAAGAGACATATGCAAGCTTTCCAGCACCCAGGTCTCCGTGCTGCAGATGAAGCTCTTGAAGAGGAGCTGATGCAGCCTCAGGTGCCACGAATGGAACGTCAACAATATCATTAAGGATAGGATCACGCAGTCCGTCTGGAAGCGTGTACAAGTGCTGAACCAGAACCTTTGACTTCATTAAAGCACTGGCGCTGTTTGGGTCTCGACCTTCACTTGCAACCGATTTCGTAAACTCTAGGTACATCGTGCTTGTCACGTCTCGTATCATTCCCAGCATAGCAAGGAATGAATACCAATCAGATTCTTTGAACATCTTCTGTGCTTTTGGTGCAAATCGTCCCGCAGGTTCCATGATTCTGAAGACGACATTTTCAGGATCATAGAAGTGGCTCGCACATTGTAGCTCACCGCTTTCATCCTCTAGAAATGGAAGGCTCTGCAGGGAAGCGAGCAACCCGCTTCGCTCCTCTTCACTGATGCCTGGTGCTGTCGGTGAATCTTGAAGATACTGTGAGTAGATATGATGCAAGTGTACAAGACGATCCTCCAGAGCAAAATACTCAAAATGCTGAAAGATGAACTGGCAGTAGACATCGATGACACTAATCGTTGCACAGCCAAGAAACTCATAAATAACTTGAGCCTTGTCGTTTCTCTCTAAAAAGACGGTTCCCGACTTGCTCTGCCAAATATCGACACCATTTGTAGGGATCTTGGCTGGAAGTGTGTAGACTATACAGTTTGTGAGACGTATGATATCACCAAAAATTGTGCAGAATATCGGTAGGCTTCGAATTTTCTCTGCCGCAAGTTCATCGGTTCTAATGGCTTCAATCTGTTCGCAGAGGTACTTCAGAATGTGGCTGCAGTCCTCTTTACTAAGGACAGTTGCTGGCACATCCAATTCAGAGAAGTGCCTTTGGAGGAGATTGACCACCTTGTCTGGCTTGTCAAGGGTTGTCACCAAGACCTGGACTACATTGAGGTTGTTACAATATTCGCTGTTGATTGCCGTAATGTCTGGTTGTGGAAGTCTGCACTTCTGGATCACCGACCGCATGCCTAATGTCTGGTATTCACGAGATCCAAAGTCGACAATTAAGTCTGCATTTCCCAGAGAGAACAGACTGGAGCCAGATGAAGACCGTGCCGGCAGGATACACCAGTCCCGCAGTGGTGCAAGTTGCTTGCTTACCAACACAGCCTTATCCTGCGAACTAGAAACAAGGTCCGTTAGGATTTCCTCCAACTGAGAACTAATGTACGTCCAAAGCATCTGTAGCCATTTTTCTGAGGGAACACTCGAGTAAGTCTTCACCCACTCCACTTTTTCACTGCCGTTGTTAAATTTATCCTGTGGAAGTTTTAACGGCAACATTTCAGCCAAGTCAAGGATCTGAAAAGCCTTAAACACTTCTGACTCTTCCAAAAGATCCTTGCTGAAGGCCGTTTCGAGCATGCTTGGCTTTAGAAACTTATCTGAGCAGGCAGGCAGAAGATCGGAAAACTTTGAATACAGAACTGGAGAATCTGTGGAAAACTGACGCAGCATGTCATCCGCAGTCAACAACAGTGGCAGTTCTGACAGCTTCTCTTTATAGTCAAACGCCTTTTTGCAGTAGTCTAGAACCAAGAGAAGCGTCTTCTCATTCTGGAATGGGGTGTTCGCCAGTGGCTGAGGTAATTTACCTACGTTGCACATTGGGTTGTTGGATGAATACGAGGAGAAAAAGATCAGAATGCCATCTGGTGTCATGTAATCAACATCAACGTCTGACCGTTTGAAATTGTCAAATATTTCTTCACTTGCTTCAATCAGTTTCAGACCACACTCCAAAAGAACATCTTTTAAGATGTCCTCATTGCTCTTCTCTTTTGCTGTCCAGGGTTTCCCAAACCAGCTTTTCACTTTTCCTAGAAAAGAAGCCTGGTGACTTTTCTGATCCACTGGGCTCACAAGCTTTTCATTCTTCCGGAAAAATGCCTTAGTCGTTCCCTTGCCATTTGGTGGAAGCCACGTTATTACCCAATGCTGGGATTCATTGTTTGCCCGAGGCCCAGCATTCTGAATGTGCTCACTCACGTCGGTTTCACATACAGATGGCAGAGCAGCAATTTTATTTTCTGCTATGAACTGATATGTTGACTTTGCAAGAATGTTCCACTGTGGCTTTGTTTCACTGAAAGCAGGAAAAAAGGCAAGATATGCCTTAAGAGCAGCCTCAAGTATGAGCTGAGAGCAGCTGACACGCGCAATGTCGTCCTCAAGACGGCCATTCAGTCCCATCATCCTCAGAGCTCTTAGAAGTGTTGCATAGGCTGGGGCAATCACCCTGCTACACAGCAGGTCATTCCACTCCTGCTTGTAGCCTCCGTTTTCGGTGTTCGTCCAGAGATGGCGCCGATTTTCATAGCCAAGTGCAAAGTGGCCATTTATGTGGACTGGTAGATCAGTCTCGACTGGCAGAGGCAGAAAGCAAAAGACACGACTTGGTCTGTTAGACGCCTCTATTCTTCCGTGCTGCCGTCTTTCCATGAGGCAGGCCACTCCGCCTCGTGGCAGCAACGCCAGGTCACCATTCTGAAATGCCCCTTGCAAATCACCTGGAAGAACAATCGTCTCTTCGAATCCAAGTCGCTGAACAACCAGCCACTTCTCCTGGTTCCCGGTGCTATCAGTCATGACGACTGTTGCTGTTGCCTCCTCCAACTCAATCGTTTGCACAGACTCTTCCCCTGATTTCAGCGTTGCTGTCGTCTTCTGGACTACCTCTGCAACACGATGTCGCATTTTGCGGTCATCTTTCGAAAGCAGAGCTTTCACAGTGTAGCTGTTGACAAGAGAACCTGTGCTGGAATCAATATCCGAGATGACAATCTCCTCTAAATGGTTTGTGAACAAGAGAATTTCAAATAGTTCTTCACGCAGTTGGTCTAGAATAGTCTGTACTTTGGACATCGACACAGTCGCCTTTGAAATTTCCGAACTGTCAGCCATATCTCTCGTGCGCAGTGGAAGTCGGAAGATGGTGCTGCCCTTTGCAGAAAATTGCTCCTCTAGGTAGCACCGGAAGACATCTGGAAAAGCATCCCTAAGGTCATTAACGTTCTCAAACTGCATGCCAGGTTCAGTAGGCGTGGCACCTGGGACATAGCGACAGTGCGGGTCGAAAACGCACAGCTTCTTTGACCCGTCGACTGCAGTCGTCAGCAAAGACGGTGCATCTGTCAAGTGGTAGACGGAACTGAATCCGATGCCGTACTGTCCTGTCTTGCTGAAGTCAAGCGACTTACTTCCTTCGCCCAGCTGCTGTATTCCTGCAAGATCCTTGTCAGTGAATGGGCTGTTGTTGTAGATGCAGAGGGCGGGGCCCTGCAGTGGCCTCCATTGCTGATCGAAGATGTGGTTCGTCGGATGATGTCTATTGTCCTTGATGAAGTGCATCATGGTTGCACCTGCATCGTCCGCGTTTTGGATCAACTCCTTTAAAATCTCACGATCAAACGGATAGCTGTGCAGAATCCGCTTGAGACTGTTAGTCAGCCGCTCGCGCTGACCAAAAGGAATGCCGCGCGCATGTCGACGGAGTGCTTCCTGACACTTTGTACGCACTCCGAGACAGGCAGATGCGTGAAACGTAATCTCTGGATGGGCAAAGTTCATTGACGACGTTTCGGTAATCCATGGACAATCGTTGTAACACAGAGTAGACGCTGGTTGAAGGACACCTCTAATGTTCGGAATGAAGATTGTACCATATTCAGACTCTATGTCTGCAGCACGCATGGACTTTGGTTTCATGGTGTTGTTCAGCTGAGTTGCCATGCGTATTGAAAGATCGAGTTCTTTTCCTTTGAGTACAGCCCCTTCGTTCTTCTGCTTCAGATCCTGCAAAACTGTCATGTAGTCCTTTATTTCAAACTGCTCTCGGACACTCAGTATTTTCAGAAGCTTGTGGAATCGTTTCACAAAGTCTGCAGGAAGGCCATACAAGTAGGGTGCGCAGCAGTAAGAAAAGTTCAGGGCCACCTGATGCGTGTACAAGAAAGCTCCATTGAGTAGAATGCATTGCCTATCCTTTAGAATAAGACACACCTGTTCAGCAACTTCTTGATTCACTGCACAGTGGTCCTGTAAAAAACCATAGATTGCATATACTATGTTTTGCAGCTCCTCATACTGTTGCGAGGTCAAGCTGGCAATTTCAGTGCTAAACGCATGCTCCATTTGTGCCACAGCCTGTTCGATTTTCGCCTTCTTTCCAGTCAGCTTGAAGAAGTCACGAACCCTGTATGACAGCTGTGCATCGTCAACAATGTAAGATGTCGCAGAAACAAGGTACCGATTCTCAAAAGTAAACACATCGCTAGGACACAACAGCTGCCTTGAACCTTGTTCTCCAACCCACTTACACGGAAAGTTGTCTGGTTTGGCAAGTGGTATCAGGAAGGGAATTTCCATAAGAGCCTCGTGTGCCTCTTCTTGGTGAAATAACTCGGTCTTGCCGTCGGCATGCAAGACATTGCGATCTCGCAACAGCATTCGATCCAGAAAGACCATAAGTCTTTCAAAACGGGCCTTACCCTTTGTTACATCAGCCTCGAAGAAGACTTGTTGAGCACGGCATCTCTCAAGAAGATCTTCCCAACCAATGTGATTAGACTGCATTCCAAGCCGTTCTATGCAGCTCAGAGTAGTTCGGCTACAGAACCCATCTCCGTGTGGAAACCGACCGTCACCCAGCTCATACAGAAGAGATACTGGTGATGATGGATGAACGAGTTCCCTTGGTCTGCACAGTTTATGGCCATCGGGGGAAGCTGGAATGCATTGCTGCTCCCTGATTAGGCAGTTAACGCTGGTGCTGTTCAGGTTTAGTGCAAAGAGAACTAATGAATCTCGAACCACTGGGGTTACATTTGTTATGCTTGGAAAGAAGATTTCCCTGTAGAATCTCTCAACACTAAAAATTTTGGTGCCTATAGATTCGTTCAAACCAAAAGATGTAAATGTTTTTAGAACAGCATCAGACATGACACCAATCTTCTTCCTTTGTTGCAAACCACCAGACAATATGTCAGCAGCAACAACTTGGAACAATTGCAAATTGGCCATCGAGTTTTCCAGAATTACCACATTTTCAAAGTCAACAGGCAAGCCCTCACTGTACAGAAGCGGCAGCATTGTCGAAGGAACAATTGCTGATTTATAAAAGCTTTCGACTAGTGGCAGGAAATAAGAGTCGACCGTTGAAGACGGCCAGATGTCGTAGAGATCCGACTCAAAATTTGGTGGTAGAACTGAGGAGACATCCTGCAGAAGTTGAATGTAAGCGGCTGTGACTGCATCTTCCAGAAGCCATCGATTCCACTCTACTCGGATGTTGGACTTGTCGTCTTCAGTCACAAAACTCAGGCAACGTCGGTCAGACTGAAGCGCAAAGAACCCATTCACATGAACCGGGAGAAGTGTGGTCACTGGAATAGGTAGAAAACAGAAGGCTCGGCCTTTCTTACTTTCTCCTGCATCCAGGCTCTTTGGCACCAATCCACCATCACGGGGCTCCAGAAGACATGCCACTCCACCGACAGGAACAAATCCTTGCCCTGATTTCAGTGCAATCTGCAGCGATTTTCCCTGACCAAACGATGAGGAAATGAACCAAAACGTCTCAGCCATCACTGGGGTTTCTTGGATAAGCTCTGCAGAATCTTCTAGCGAAACGTGCATCTTGACGACAAAGCTACTTCTTGGTGCCGCAAGATTCTTTCTCTTTGAAGTCGATCGAAGTAGAGCCATGTAATCAGATGAAGCCTTAAGCATGCTACCATATGGGACTGACTGTCGGCTGGCATTGCTCTTCTGAGCTTCCTTTCTGGGCATACCATCACCAGGAATTCCCAATTCTCTCACCATTTTGACAAGGCCTTTCTCGACAGTCAGAACTTTCCGGAGTGCGAGTGGGTTGCTCTCCCCGTCAGGTAGATAGTAAAATGATAACTGCTGCACGGACTGGGTGAAAAGCAAAAGATAAGAGGCAGAATGTACAAGCATGTTGAGCAATGCGATGATCTGCTGACGGTCGTAATGCAACCCACTTATCTCGCTGCGTGCTGCTTGCTCTCTCGTCCTTAGAGGAAACCTGAAGAGGGTTCCACCGAAGTCACTATCACTAGCATCACTGATCCTGCATCCAAACACGTCTTGATAAGGCTTAAACTGATCTGGCAGCTTCCGTATCAGGGTTCGGTTCTTGCCTAGGTCGATCTTGATCCCAGGTTTGCTTCGATCACGAATTCCTCTTCCAAGGTGAACAGTGTGTGGATCAAAGATGACAATTGTGTTTCTCGTTACAAAACTTGGAACATCAGTTATGTTGTATACAGCATTGAACCCAAGTCCAAACTTACCAATTTTTTCCAGCTCTGCCTGTTTTGTAGCACCGCCCAAGCGTGTTATATTGTCGAAGTCCTTTTCAGTGAATGCAGCGTTGTTGTACGCCCACAGCGCAGGGCCCTGGCAGGCCTTCATTCCATCATCTATTAAGTATTTCATTGCATCCTGATTCTGCCTTTCATCATACAGAAACCTGATTTCCGAAGCACCAGCATCATCTGCATTTTGTATCAGCTCCTTTGGTATCGCAAGACCGTCGCTGTAGTCTTCCAGGAGTTTCTTTAGCCGACTTGTGAGCGGTTCTGACTGTCCAAAACTGCTTATCTCAAGCTCCTCAGCATTCAGCATTCGACTCATTAAAGTCGGAACGTGAAGCGACTCGGCCGTCGAGATCGGTAGCTGCGGATGGATAAATACAATTCCATCACTGTCATCAAAGTCGATGAGATTGAAACCCTTCCGAACCCAGTCTGTGTCACAGTACGTACATTCAGCCACTGGCAGCAGCCGGACACTAGCTTCCCCTTCCGCTTTACATGGAATGAGAATTTCAAGTCCGCCGAGTATATTCGTCTCAATCCCATCCTTTGCAATCTGATTTAAGATATTTATTGCCAGTGTAATGTCGTGTGCAAATTCCTTTCCTGTATCTCTGTCTTCATTTGCAGCCTTCATTTTGTGCAGAATCTGGACGAGGATCTCATCTGTACACTTTTCTACAATGCCACAAGTTGCAAAAAAACCTGTATAGGCCTGTAGTTCAGAAGGCAGAGAGTACATGTATGGTTGGAGGTTGATACCACATGGCAATAATAAGACCTCGCCGACTGAGGCAAATCCATCGCCATGCCATATCCACTTATTCATCTTAGCCAGGGCTTCACAAAGCTTTGATGCATGAAACCGACTCATAAACTCATAGACCGTCATGATCATTGTAAGAAACTGGGCCTTTTCCTGCGACCTGTAGCAACCAACGATGTAATTGAGTTGCGCAACAATAGAATCTAAATCTGGCAGTGAATCCCAACCAAATGCCTGTGCAACCTTGGACTCGCATTGTACAGCAACAATTGGTCGAACAGCTCCGATTACAGGCAACCACTCCGAATTTCGCAGTAGGCGTGGAGGGTAAAAATTCTCTCCAGCAAATATATCGACTGTAGATGGAAAAACGGCAGGCTTTTCTGTCAATACTGCCACCCACGAAATTTGGGAAGCATGTTCAACCAACAGTTTTCCACTGATATCCTGCCAAAGAAGAATAGGGTTACGATTCAGAAAACTAAGAATTGCTATTGAGGACTTTTTAACTGAAATATCCAAGTTTTTCTTATGAACTGCTTTTTCAATGTACAGCATGGCACTCAGAAGATCATCGGCCACAACATTTCTCTCAGATTTGAGTCCCATTTTCCTCAGATGCTGCAGGTTTTCTGGCAGGGCATAAGTGTCTGCTGGAAAAACGTCTGCCCCAGCAAAAATTTGCTGAAGCTCTATAGACTCCGGATCAAAGAGCTTTGAAGGGCACTCTAAACGATTCTGTGTTGTCTTCACAAAAGGCAAAGTGGACAACAAGGCTGGAAATGATGGGTCCTCCTTGCAGTAAGCTGTAAAGTTCTGAAAGAGGTCTTGTGCCACTACCTCGGCCTTCGCAGAGTCCATAGCTCCCAGTTTTAATTCAGCGGTCAGCAATTCTTTCAGCATTGTTGTCACATTGACAAAAGTCGCTCCAAGGAGCGCAGCTGCCTTTGCTGCAGTTTCTGAGCTGGCATCTAGATATTTCTCACTAGATGGCAGTGACAATTTCCGTGAAGTTGTAGCTCTTTTTACCTCAGCCACCGATACAGATTTGGCAGCGTCACCTACTGTACCAAAACATTGAAAAACAGGCAGATGGCGCAAGAAGGCAATGTATTTTTGGTCAATGCATTTCGGTTGCAATCTCGAGATTAGTTCCAGCAGATCAAGCTTATCTGAATCTGTTACTTCGTTATGGAAAATGCTGACCATAGCCTTTGCTCCCTTTAGCTTGCAAGCATTGTAGAGCACTTCAACAACATCCTCTGCAACAGGAACCTTAACGTATATGCCAACAACAGCCGCATGGTCCCTCACAAACTGTGGAAGCTGAAGCACTACCTGAGCTCCTATAGCCACAAGAACTCGCTCAATGCCAGGACTGAGAGTGGCACCAAGAGCGCTCTGCATGACTGCACAGGATGTATCTGACAGCTGCATCAAGTGCAACGGAGAGTCTGTTATCGGTAGAATAGGCAGACCGCTAAACTCAGAAAGACTTGAAGGATGGTGAGTTCTCAAGTGTTTCCAAAGTAGTGGAATCCAATCTGGTGAAAGACCGGAAGTTTCATATGCCACCACCTGCTCTTTGTACCAGGATTTTGGTATAACTTTTGGAATCAGCATCGCAACCACGTTAGCTGTCAGGTATTGAACCTGGCTCAGTCCTAAGAATAAAATGAAAAATACATACAAATCAAATTTTTTATTCTTTCAGAATAGATACATTGCGGATTCACTGTTTTGCAAAGGCACTGTTTTGCAAAGGCACTTTATTGAATTTACAGATTAGTTAAAAGCCTCTTCTGGTACTATTTAATCAGAGGCACGCCCAGGGCATTAAGGCCCACGAAAAATAAAAGTTCTTAGAACAATCCAGGCTGTAGCAGTAATAATCTCAGTTACGATCATGGAACTAATTAATGAGGGAATGTCATTCCAGAGCAACGAGCTTAAAGACCTATACTCCTATTGGATGATTTTGGTAGAAGCAGTCTGAGACCAAGGTACCAAAATGTTGTTACAGTCTAACTAACGACAGAGATGGTACCAAGAGCAGTGGTGTAGTCCTAAAAAATGAAGTGGGGGAACGCCTGGATATTGAAGTAGCAACTGTAGCAAAAAGTGCAATCTTGCAAGAATTTTGCATAGTGTGAGCGCTGCTATTTTTGAAACTGTTGAATGTAAAAAAATAACAAAAAAATAACAAATGTAATTATGTAAATTTATACATAGGAATTTGTTATTTGTAACATATTGTATTCAAGTATTCAAACAGTTTCCATACCTGTACAGATAGTACAGGCTTAATGCTAAAGTACAGTGACTGTCAGTCTGTCAGTGAGTCAGTAGCTACAGTCAGAGGAATTGCCACAGTGGATCTTCAGTCTTGTCTTCTGATGGATTCAGTGAAGCCACTCTTGTTTGTGTATCCATCGCAGACCGATGTTTCCGCAGCCACGTTTTTGCGTACCTGGTTGGAATCCAGGACCTCAGTGGCGGACCATGCAACTTGATAAACATCAACGACGACACGTGAGAGACAAGAAGCTTACTGCGTGTGTCACTTACAATGATGTTCATGTGGCTGAAGCCTCGTTCACATTCAGCTGTGCTGCACGGAATAATACGCGTACAGTTCACCAGAGGCTTTAAGTCAGCAGGCATTCTCCGGCCACCGTCAGTTTAGTATTAAAGCCAAGTTAGCCAACACATAATTATATAAATATATCTGCGAAACTGGGAAAGGCTCCAGTAAGTAAGCAGTTGAAACTGTGAGTCTTGAAGTCTTCTTTGTTAATTTATTTCAGCAGAAATACTGCAAAATAGTGAGGGATCGCGTTCCCTCCCTGGAAAAAAGTGCGGGAACGGCGTTCCCCCGTGTTCCCGCCCCACTACACTACTGAATACAATACAATACAATTTTTCGCAATTCCAAGGTGTCTATATAGAGCAAGAGGGATGCTATTGGTGTGCGTATAATTTTATATGTATGTTTTAGGTATTATGTTGAATGGACGTTGGTATTTATATCAGTCGATTCATAGACTGTAGGCCTAATGCAATTATGTATGTTCTATGCATAGTGGCCTATTATATTATAAAGGGCCTAGCTTATTGTGTGTAACTCTGTGCGTGTTTGTATATATGTATACATGTCTGCTTCTTTGTGGGCTAGTTTGTGTGAGTTTGTGCGTGTCGAGTGTTTGTGCGTTTCGCCGAAATACCGGCGCGTTCCTTCAGATATATAATATTATTTGAAATGAAGAAGAGGAGTTAGTTGTTGGCGGTATTATAAGAAAGTCGGAGAAGACCTTTGACGAAGGGTGGGTCGCAAGATCTCCTTATCAACAGCCCGCTGTTCGTTGCGACAGCCGTTCGACTTTGCGCCCCTTACAATGGCTACCGTTGTGTTATTTTGCGAAGCTACCCCCGGAGGCCTATGGCCACCTCTACTCGGTGGGATGAAGGGCGAAAAGAAGGCGCCTCCAAGTGAAATATCCCTCTGTTGCAATCTTAAAATGTTATTTACGAATTTGTCGACTCCACTTGTGATGGCCGCGTCTTATTAGCAGGTCGTCTGCGGTCTACGAGGGTGGGGTAATTACGCAGACGACTTTGACGGAGGAGGCGGTATGTTGCTACTTACATACCAAGGGTCACACGGGGTCGTGTATATACCCTGCTTAACATTCCTGTGCTACACTGAGGCGTGTGGACTTTTAATTGCTCGGGGGATGCACCATGGCACTGCCGCAGGACTAGTTTGTCGCGCGTAGAAACACGCTTCTTGTGCCTTGAGACGGATTAATCCGCCTTTCGTGGTTGTCATAATTATTGCATTCGTTTTATAATTGGAAATTGGAATGTCGACTGTTAGAATAAGTCTTCGACTATTTCAGTCCAGTCGATGATTTAACATTAGCAATAATATTTAGCTACCGCTATTACGATTAGCGGCCTAACACAGATAGTCACGACAATAGACAAAAGCAACTACAAATTATGCCGCCACTATTTACAGCTAGTCACAAGTACTCACAGCACTAGAAAACCATTACAAATTATGCCGCCACTAAAAGTATTATTAGACCCTAGACCTAGTTTTTCTTTAGGCGCCTATTAATAATAGGCCTACTAATGAGTTATTTAATAGGCCTATAATTGTTAGGGCCTAATAAGGATGATAGGCGGGGCTCAATATTACGCCATTTATAAATGTTGATTTTTAATAATTCTTTTTTTTACCCGAGGGATGAAGGCCAATCTTATGATCCCTCGGGATTTAAAAAAATCTTCTTTTATTTTTATCATTCATACTATTATTATCTAAATAGACCGTAATATTAATAACATTAATAATAAGGTAAGGCCCCATTAATAATATAATTAATAATATAATTAATAATATAATTAATAATATAATTGAATAAGATTGAAAGATTCAACTCACGACCCATTGGAAACAATCTACCTCTTCCAAAGACTCTCGGTCGCAGTCCAGCGCGGGAACGCCATCTGCTTCTCTTCGACATTGCCATCATAATCTACTGCGCACGCACATTAACGTGCAATTACTGATTATTATATTATTCATAATAACAAATTACGTTTAGTTAAATAATAATAATTAATTATGACGATGATGATAATAATTATAATAATAATATTTCTAATTATAATTAGGACATAATAGTTATTGCTATTTTTTATTAGGACCTATTATAAATTGCCTGCTGAGAGATTGGCTTGACATTCCTTGACTATTTAAAATCGCAAGCAAGTATATTTTATGATTATGTTGCGGGCCTTGTCCTACATACTCGTCCATATAATTATGAATTATAGACCTTGGTTAAAAAGAGAGGAACTTGCATAGTTGCATATATTATAATTACACAAAACAAATTCTCAAAAGTCTCTTGTGAGGTCCACATAGCCTGGTATATAGACATTATTGGCTATTGCTCTACTTTGACCTGTTCATGTAAGATTTGTTGCAAATCACTCCAGACAAAGTATGGTTTGTTCAAGTGATATCGTTTGCGCCAAAGTATCATCGCTCACACATCAACGCCAATATTATTCAAAATGTCTTATCCAACATAATAAGCTTAATTAATGGTTTGTCTCTCCGCGTGGCTTAGGGATCTAAAGACTTGTCTCACGAATACCGACTGGTAACGACTCGGCTTGGCCATGGCGTGATACCAGTTGATTATTGTACTTTGAATTCCAGATGTATTGCAAGGTTTGATATGTAAAACCATAACGGAATTCTGTGGAGTCGGTGGCAGCTCCCCCTCTGCATGGTAGCACACGTCGCAAGCAAGCTTGGTAACTCGATGGTTTAATTTACACGGAACGAATATAATATAGGCCTATATACATTTATGAATTGGGTGCTTAATTAAAAGCATTACTTATTGGAGTGGCTTCTGTTAGCGGAACAGTTCGTTCTTTTGGGATTTCTATTGCGCCTGCGTTCAAACACTATCGCGTTTATTACGGTGATTGTACACGACTTGGTTTTTTCTTATTTGGACAATAGGCTTTATCGACCAATAATGATAATTGATTTCAAATCCAGGGTTAGGTCCAGGGTAGTGCTTGGCTTTGGAATGAGCAGGAACCGTCGATAACGAGTCAATTCGTCCTCTCATTTAGTATAGGCCTACACAACCATGGACCTCGGGTATAGAAGCGTGCATGAGCAGAGGAGTGTCAAACGCCCCAAACAATATCTGACCAAGAATCGGTGCTATAATGCAAGTGGACAACTGCGTGAGAAATGAGATTTTAATGAACTTATACAGAGCAACTGGACCTGACAATGTTGACCCTCGATCGAACATCATATACCAACCAAGATATCGATTACAAGATTTACAAACTATACCTTATAACGACTACTTAACTACAGGCTCATTTATCAGGTCGCCCCACATTTCGATTGGAGACTCATTCTCACATATATACTATATTATATTCTTCAAAGGTGTTTACGCCGCCTGAAGAGATTGTATAGCTCGCTCTGACAGTGGCCGTTCATTGTGACCAAGGGAAGAGGCAAATGAAACGAAGAAGAAGAAGAAGAAGAAGAAGAAGAATAGGGTCAACGTTATCAAAGACCTCCCGCAGATCAAAGGAAGACCGTCGGACGCGCCTCGAGCACAAAGCAGCCAGCGCCACCCAAATCTCACAACGCTCGCCGCCCGACTGTATAGGCCCTATGTATAATGGACAGCGATGTAGACATGGGTACATTACATGTTATGCCCACATAAGTGGCAGTTGTCGTCCAATGGACACCAACCACTTCTGAGAAGCCACAAAAGCCGAGACCCATGTGAACAGAAGAACGCTATCCATGTCCGTTGTGGTCAGTATAGTAATAATGGTCAATAGAAAGGATCGTGTCAATGAACTACGGTAGTACTGTAGTTAATTACTCTGTACCCCTCCCACCGGTTTCGCTACACAATTACCGGTGTCGGGCAGAGTATACCCTGCCAGCGGGGTGCTATGTTCTTTCGGGGGCGCTCTCCGCCTCGGGGCAAACACCAAGCGGGACATGGGTAGGCCCACATTAGACAGTCATCGTTACAAGACAATCATGCAAAACGAAGTTCCTGCGCTGTTACCCTAATAACAACAGGTTTCGCCCTTATAACTGGCGTCGATGGTCTAGTACGTCGATGATATTAGCCCCGCCCGATTCGAAGTCCGTGGGGGTTCGACGTTTCTTTGGGGTGTCCTCCTTTGTGTCTGAGATTCCTGCACAGAGGGACGGCAAAGTCGTTGCCTCGGGGTACTCGATACGACCTGCAGGTCCCGTCGTGATAAACGTATGTTTTTAACTGGAGCAAGGACGATACTTGATATGGAACTGAATCAAACGCTTGCTTAGAGTCTAAGGAGGAAATGAGGCAGGCTGTTGTCTCCCGCGATTAGGAAACACGTTCCGCATTGTTTGTGGGACAATAGTCCGACATTCCTGGGCATGTCATACGTACACCCTGGTCCCTGCGACGGTCCCGAAGAAATCTGATCTCCGCCCACATTTAAAGATTATAATTTATTGTTTTCCGGTTCTATTGAGAGACCATTTTTGATGGGTTGATTGTGGGTTGACCAATAATCAGTCTAACTGAACTACGCCCTTGCAGAGGAAGTTGTAAAGTGGGGGCACTAAGAGTTGATGATCATGAGTGATTGCTGCTAGTGACGATGATGATGATGATGATAGTTATCATGACAGTGTTGTTGGTAATGAAGATAGTGATTGTAGTGTAGTTGTTGCTACACTGAAATGCAATAAACTACCAATCTAGCAGAAAGTATGTGTGTATGTATGTAGCCTATGTGTGTATTTCTCTACCGCCTCTTACAGTTAACTACTAATCAGAAGCGGTCCCCACTACAGCTCGAGGGTGTGTCGGATTTTTACACGCCGCTTCAGCAATTGTGAGTGAAGGACTTGCGAAAGGTTATTATGCGGTGGGTGGGATTCGAACCCACAACCTTTCGGTTACGAGGCGGCAATCTTCACCACTACACTACCGCGACCCAAAGTATGGTAACATTCTAAATGGCAACTGTCACTAAAGGTCTATAGTGGAGTGTGGCGGTGTTGTTTGGATAGTCGACGCCTTGCGTCCGATGAGTCGCAGGTTCGATTCAGGCCCAAACAACTATCCGCGTATGGTCCTTTAGAAAGTCCTTCACTCGTAATAATTATTGCTTGTGGCTTGTGGCTCTTTGGCGTGTTAATTCCGACACGCCTACAGGTTGTAGTCGGGACTGCCTTTGAATAGTAATAGACTTGAACCGACGGTATGTATGGTCACGGTTTAGAAGCATTATTATTAATAAATAAAAAAGACAATAATTCGAGTGAGCGACAATTTACGAATCGAGAAGTAAGCACCATTAATGTGGAAATATGTTGGCTCTTTGTCAGTATTGTTGTCGACTTTTGACAATTTAGAAATTTTTGTGTGGCTAACTCTAACTGCATGTGTATTGTGTATAGGGCTGTTTTGTTGGTGCTGGTAGCTCTGGTAAAGTAGGCTCTATGAGTGTTCGGTCTCGTGCTATTTAAAAGATTACTTACTTACTTGATTGTTTACTTACTCACTCACTCACTCACTCACTAATTACTCATTCACTCAATCACTCAATCACTCACTCACTCTCGCACTCACTCACTCACTCACTAACTAACTCACTCACTCACTCACTCACTTATTTATTCACGCACTCATTCACTCACTCGCTCACTCACTTACCCACTCCCTCACTCACTCACTCACTCACTTACTCACTTACTCACTCACTCACTTACTTAACAGGGTTGGGCGCCGGCACGCATGGTTGGCACGTAGAAGCTCCACTTTTTATTCACAAGAATAAACACTGGTTGTATTTTTCTTCCAGCATCTGGGTAAAGAGAGTCGATGCCTCTTCCGCGAGATCCACACTCCGGACCACTTCACCGAATACCAGTCGGTCGTCAACGGATCCTGGTTTCTCTCCTTCCGTACGACCGGACAGGCGGTCGATGCCGGGCACGAATGGACGCGTCGACCGGGGTCCCTCAGATGCCGCCAGTTCACGAAGACCCAGTTCGCCTACCTCGACACCCAGCACCCGACGCAACCACATCATCTCTTCAGGGACGATGCGGTGGGTGAGCGACCGGTCAAGCCATCTGCCGCGGACTATCCCCAGGTGCGATTGGGGTCACAGAGCGAAGGCCACCAACCTGATACACAGAGGACACCGGTAATCGAAGGCCACACGTCGCAGGCCAAGGTTGAGAAAACACCTATCAGAGGACACGATAAGGACGCCACGAATAGGAGGAGGTCGCCTGGTAGAGGCCACCGCAAGACAACAACCATTCGAAGCCGGGGGCAATTGGAGGGCAGTAGACGGCGATCGTCCGATTCTGTCACCGGTCGCCAATCGCAGGACACAAATCAAAGGCCATCACCGAGGCCGACAAATCTCGGAAGGCCAACGGCAGAGGGCGCCATTCCGAGGCCACCGCCATTCGAAAGCCAGGCGTCTGAGGCCACCACGTGAGCCGCCTCACCACCGACCGGTCACTACTTGCGCTTTCTCGCCCGACGTCCATTTCTACCTCCACTGGTGCTAACAAAATCCTGCGCAACATGCTCCAAACTGTATGCATTGGGTGGTCGAAAAACGATCTGACAAAAATATTACGCCGAGTGGTCGAATGACAGAAAATTATGACCACGGGTCACTCACCACGCTATGCGAATGCTTACGAAACGGCCAGAAATGAAGACCGCGCATTGTTTGTGTATTGATATTTTTGGGGTGCTCGTGAGTAAGATGATGGCCCCTGCAGAAGGCCGCGCCCTGCCATCGAAGCACTATATGCTGTATAACCAGTCTCATGGTTGTAATAAACCCGAGCAAATTTTTCTCACCGACGGCAACGGCCAATGTTGTCATAAGCTGTCGTTA
>JAQFXW010000245.1:0-21123 GCA_034693945.1 Dendrobaena attemsi | reverse complement strand
TATGTAATACTATCTATGTAATACTATCTATGTAATACTATATATGTAATACTATCTATGTAATACTATCTATGTAATACTATCTATTGTAATACTCGCCTATTGTAAAGAAACGAAGACACAGAGATCGAGACAAGAAAGTTAGGAGTAAAGAATGTAGAGACGGGTACTAAATGCAAATAGACAGAATGATTAGCAGATATAGTAATCAGATGAACGAATCAGCTGCTGCAGCAAAGTAGCAGAGAAGCGAGAGAGAGGAGAACTCAGCAGAAGAGAGTCAGAAGCTCAATTAACCGACTAAGAGTTGATGTGAGTGTTCATGTCGATCAGTGGGAAGAGCGTGTAAGATTTAATGTAAATATGGAGCAGTTCTTATATCATATTAATAATATTATTATTATCCTGTGATTCGTAACCACAGCAACACTGGGTGAGTTTTAATCGTAATCAATCCAAATTTATGGAGCGCCATTCGAAGTCCAAGCGGAGAGGGCAACATCTGATTCACGAGCGCTGTACGAAGGTGGTAGAAATAACAACCGTAATCATGTCGTCATTGTCGCTTGTTGCTTATCTTGAGAACGCCTGCCGAAAGTGTTGTGCTTTGAAGTGTCGCCGACGACTCCTTTGATCTGGAGCGCTTACATCACGGTGAACAACTGGACATATATAGAGAGACGCCTTCTCTTACTGTGCAGCCCCCTCGTCTCCTTCTCTTGCCATGAATTCCTAAGTTGCACTCAGGTTGCTTTAATCAGAGTAATTAGAATCAATCTTCTTGGTGGATGTGATGCGCCACCGTCTGCAGGTGATGTAACATTTAAGAATGGTAGTTTTTCTGCCTACAAGACGCCATATATGTATGTATGTATATATATTATATACTATGTACTGTGTATGCTACCTGTAGGCTTACTCCTTGATCGTATGACGGCATGATATTATTATAGTCTATTATAGCAACGCTGGATACTTATTACTGACCTTGCTTAGCTTAGACAAATTCCCCAGGCTTGTATGGCGTATGCATATATATATATATTCATATATCTATAGGGCCCTATATATTTCAATCCAGGAATATTTCGATTCGACGATAGTGATGACATTAAAAGTTTACAGTGAAACCTGAGGCTGTGGTATAAATAACTCAAAGTAAAGCAAGAAAGGTTAGACATCGTTAAGAGGAGTACTCCATGGTAAAGTCAAGTAAAAGCAATTGCAATGATTAGCTTATAATTAGAATGGTGTCAAGAAAGTAAGCCTCTCAACAGTTTCCTTGAATAGGTGCTATATAAGTTTTGAAATTAATGAGCGAATGCTGCATAATGCGACGTCATACATAAATGTAACATCATCATCATCATCATACTCATTATCATCATCATCATAATCATCATCATACTCATTATCATCATAATCATCATCATCATCAATCATCATCAGCATCATCAGCATCACCATCATCATCATGGTCGTTGTCGTCAAGTTTACTGTAAGTACTGTTTGCGACATAGTCACCAGAATCTCGCTGCGTATACACAGGCCCTATGTTCAATTGACTGGAATAGGCTAATCCCTCCCTGCAACTGGACAAATGTCGCTCGTTTGTGACTGGGTCATTCTCTAAGCAGTACGTTCGTGACACTCATTCACGCTGTCATCAGCAGCACAGTGTCACGACACAGTCACCAGAATCTCCCTGTGTATACCCACCATATATGTATAGATATGAGGACTGCTGGAGATGATGACGTAGTGCATGGGAGTATATATAGATGGGAGAGTCTCGTCGTCGTCGTCATCATCTGTTTGGAAGAATTCGTCGTTGACTGTATTATCAGAGCGGACAGACGACCGAAGAGCAGATGGCTGCGTCAAATGCACTTATTGAAATCAATGCTTCGTTTTGCGATTCCGCCTCCTTTCACTTCGGTCCGACGACGCACCGATGACGTATGCACAGCAGATGACGACGACGATGACGCTATAGTGTCAATTACGACTACTGCTGGTGGCGCGCACTTTGCTCATGGCGCGGGAACAGACTTAATGGATCGTCTGCGCCGCTGCCGCTACTTGGGCTTGGTGCGTTCGAATCGAGTCAGAGCAAGGATGGTCGCTGCTGCTGGATGATCATCGAAGGCATGGAATGAGATCAGAAGGAAGGAAGGACAGCCGGACTGCAGACGGAAAATCGTGTTAAGGATCGAGACCTATATAGAGGAGGAATCGAGACATGGAGAAGTTTGAAGGATTTCATTTCAATGTCACAAACGGAAACAGAGGCAGACGACAGATGGCCTGACAGATGCTCTGATCTCTGATGCACAGATGACAGATGATCATGAACTTGGTCTCCTCTTTGTGATCCGTCGAGATCTAAATGCAATCATTCTAGGTTTGATCGAACAGACCAACGCACGACACGCAAACGAGACCTCTGTTGAGTTGCGGAAGAACTAAACTTCCTTTGCAGCCTTTTGAGAAAATCATTTGTACCATGATTGATCTAAATAGAGTCACGGAACACAATACGAGGCCATGGAAGACGATTTACTTCTTTCAGTTGGACCAATTCGGCGACATAGTCAGACCATCATCACATGATGTTGCGGACTCTGATAGATTTTCGTATGTTGTATAGCGCCACTCGTATAAGGTGAACAAACCATTCAGAGGCGTTCCCTGCAATAAGAGTCGGGTTAGGTCGACCCTCAGATCAAGATAGGTCATATGTTGACGATAAATGATCACAGTCGACATATAAAAAGTAGACAAGTATAAAAAATAATATACAGGGTGATCCAAAAAATGACCCCTTCGACTTTTGCCAATGTTTTCGTCAACAGTGAAATGTTTCAAATAAAATTTTACAGTCTGAAAGACAATTCATATTTTCATAGATTTGCCAAATTTAACCAAAATATTTACAATAAAACAAAAGTTATTCAACGTTTAGTGACGTCACCCATTGCTTTTTGATGGATCCACTATCAATTACTAAATACTATAATGATAACAGTTATGGCAGTAGAATAACATCGTATCATAGCAATAATGTGCTATCTGTTGTTTCAGTAGCTCTAAGCGCTGGAGCGCTGGTGGCAACCGTCGAAGTGGATTCGACCTTAAGTCCCTTCAAGGACGAGAACAACGATCGAAATCCAGGCGTCCCAGCTGCACCCTTCTCCCACTCCTTCTATCCGTCTGGACTGGTCAGAGAACAACCGATCCACAGCAGCAGCGGCAGCGATGAAGTGGTCTACGTCGACGAAGGTCCAAATGGCGAGGATGGTGAAGGTCAGCTGAAGAGGTCAATGGGAATGCTACGACTCGGCAGGGCTCGATCGATGGCAGGACTGAGACTGGGACGGTCAGCTGCCTCTGCCTCAGCAGCCCAATCAGATGAGGGATGGAGATCGGCTGCCAACTCCTGGAAGAGAACGATGGGGATGCTGCGACTGGGACGTCGGTCAGAGGAGGACGAAGAAGAGGAGCAGCAGCAGGCGTTGGATGATGATGAGGAGGAGGAAGAGAAACGGTCGATGGGGATGCTGAGGCTGGGACGCAGCAGCTCTCGCCAGCACAAGCAGCAGCAGCAGCAGCTGGAGGAGGAAGCAAGAGAAGGAGGAGATAAGAGGTCGATGGGGATGCTGCGTCTCGGAAGATCGTCACTGCGAGGTATACAACTGGGCAGGTAGATGGCGACGCCCCCTGCAGTAGACACACGGGGTCATGACCTCTCTCTCACTCCACGCTTGACCTATGAAGGACGAGACAAGGAACTCCAGATAGCAATCAATCGACGTCGTCTCTCTCTCTGTCTCCATGTCTCTCTCTCTCTCTTTGTGTCTCTGCCTCTGTCTGTCGCTCTCGGTTGTCATCACTAACAACCCCTCTGCTAAGTAAGCAATGACGATGGCTTTTGCTTGAAAAGAACCCTTCTTATTTCAATCTCACCGTTCACCTGTCAATATGCACGATGCCCAAATACATCTTTGACTACATAAACAATGGAGTAGTCTATTATTAGGATTTCAGTGGACTATCATTAGTTTATGAATTAGGACGATTATTAGTTTACGCATTCGCCATTTATGAACACTTGAAGTACAATGTAGCCTGTATTAAAGTTTGATAAATTATATTACGCCTATAGAACTATTGTTGTAACTCAAACAGGAAGCAAGTGGAAGAGGAGGATACGGTCGACTGACCGCTCCATGCAGAGAGGAATTAACTCAAGCCTGAAGGAGACAGAGACTGAGAGTTTTTGTGTCGCACATTAAGCCTATTATCCATATCCTATAGTCCATAGACTCCATACCTATATTATATGTATAAAGTTTGATCCGATCTAATATTTTTACTTTTGATAATTTAATTCCTTGTGGAATAATGTGCATTATTATTTTATGAACGAAGACCGTAAACAAACATCATTGCAAAGTTGCATTAAATGTTACATTTGTGTAAGTGCATATTATGCAGCAATCTGTTACAACTTACCATATAGACAATATAGACGGACGTTTCAAACGAACGACTTCTTTCAATTATACGATCAATTGATCATTGCTTATGGTGTGGAAACCAAAATAATACATCAATCAGCGTATATGCTAGAGTATAGTCCTCCCTTCTGAAGTATAGGCCTGTATATATATATATTCCCTATATATACATATATACACCGTGAGGCATAAAAAATGGAACCACTAGAAAAATCGTTGTAACTCATACAATAATTGATGAAAACAAATGCAATTTGCGCAAAAACATCTATAGTTAAAATCAATAATTTTATTTTTAAAAAGGGGCTGTAAAATATTTCCGTTAAATCGTTGATGTAATAATAATGACGTCATTAATTTTTCCACCGTTTACGAAAATGACGTTCATTACTTCAGTGAGGAAGATCAACACGTTATTAAATTTTTAAGACAAAACAAACATTATGGAGCTAAAAGCTTTTAAGAGTTTCCTCATAAAAGGTGGTCTCGTGGCTAATTAGATAAGATTATTCGCAAGATTGATAGTACTGGTACTTCGCAAACGGCTTCCCGGCAGTGGCCGTCCGCGCACTCTCGAACTGATGACAAATTGATGTCAGTCGGTATTTCTTCTTTGGGGCGCACGTCAATCCACTTTGTTGAACCCGGGATAAAAGTCACGGTTAATACTACAGAGACGTTTTACTCATGGAAGACATTCAACCTGAAATTCGAGAATTCTCTGAATTTTACATTTTCCAGCAAGATGGTGCTCTTGCGCCCAGAGAAACGGTTGGACTTCTGACGAATAAAACTTCTGACTTCATAATTCCTACATTATGGCCCCCTAACAGCCCAGATATAAATCGGGTAGATTAAAGTGTGGGGATGCATGCAGGAAATGGTTGTACAAAACCAAAGTCAGCTTTGAACGATCTTGACCGAAGAATTATTGATCCGGCGGTGCGTGAATGGCGCAAGCGACTTCGCGCATGCGTAGAAGCTAAAGGCGGACAGTGTGAATACAAATTGTAATTTTTATTACATGGCCTGCTATTTATCTATAACTTTCATGAATTTCATTGACATTGTTTGAATATTGTTAAAATAATATCGATTTTTCTAGGGGCTACCTTTTTTATGCCTCACGGTGTATAGGGGATAGTATACTCCCTTCTCACCCGACCGTAAATCATGGTGGTTTACACTCTCATTTCTCCACCATGATGTGGCGGAAGTCGGTGTGTGTAATCAAGAGGAACGAGAAAGAGAGAGAGTGAGTGAACGAGTGGAGTGGACTGCACTTTCCGCTCTTCCTTGGAAGTGACGCATTTCCTTCTCTTTGCTTCTGTCTCTCTGGTTCCTTGGCGTGCTCTGTCTCTCTCCTTAGTAACCAAGTAGACGCAGCCGACATAACACCGGTTCATCAGGTGTAAAACACAGGTGTGTTGGAGGCAGCAACAGTTGACAGAGGATCAACCACCAAATTAAACGTATAGCATCTCTCTTAAGTGCTACTACTACCACAGTCTGACATTACTAACTACGCTTCATCTACACTCTACAGCGACATTGAACCGATCGAAAGAAGACTGCGATGCTAATTGTACGCTCTATGCATGTGTAGGTTCCTAAGCATAGGCTATATATGTAGACCTGTTCATAGGTAAATCTGAAATTATAGGTTTCCTCGTATTTGATGGGCGTAAGTAAGGCCGTTGAAATGACTCAGAATTTAATTCACTGACGACGTTCTCCAACTTAATTTTTAAACTGAAAGGTAGAATATAGATATTCTGGTTCTGATTGTGTGCAATAAAAGTGATAAGTTCAACAAATGGAGCAAAAGAAACAAAGTAATCCGGAGTAGAGGCGGATAACAATTTTTTTCGGTAATCGCAATTATGCCTACTAACAGCTGCTCTAAACCCATTTGTATCGCTTCACCAATAATAATTATTCATCTAGATTTTCTTTCCAGCTGTCTACTAGTGGCTAAGATAAGACCTATTTTAACAGCAGAAAGTTAGAAATTTATGGTTCCATGCATGAAGACTGAGAAATAAAACAAAGAATCAAATAGATTCGTTTAGTAATCAGACTAATTAAAAATTGTCGAATAAAAGAAAAGAGTTTACAACTAAATGCAGAAACGGAAATGTCCAGCAATTATGGAGTCACAAGAAGATACAGACGATGCCATAAAATAACAATAGGCATATTGAGTATTTAAGGAAATGTAAGCCATAAATTTGGAAACAAGATAAATTAATCGGTTACCCCAAAAGTTACCACCAAAATAGTAGTCATATATAGGTCAACATAGGCCAACAGCAACGAGTTACGTGCACGTAACGCAATAATACTAACACACAACACTGACAAGATGTCAAGATGCATACAAGCAAGGATCAAACAATTTTGTGGTGGTTGGTGGAATGACTCGGTATCCTAACCCACTTTGAGTCGGTGTACAATTTTTTTTACCAGTTTTATCAGAGGTGCAACCAGGAGGTTCTGGGGTGCTTGAGAGCCCGTGGGCCAAAAGGTGACCCACACAATTGGAAGGGGTGGGATTAGAAGCTAAAGTTAGCATATTTAATTAAGTTAAGTGTGCTAGCCTATATTTCATATGAAATGCGCTGGCTCATTATGAGGCTCTTCCCTAGACCCCGCATAGATGAGACTACAACGCTTCCCAGAATACATTGGAACTCTTTGAAATTAAGAAAAAGTTCCAATAAAATGTCGCACTCACCTCCTTTCTAGTATTTAGAGAAAATTCACAGTTCGCTCTGCTTCAGGATAAGCTATGACAGAACACCCTTGTCACTATAGGCTTCGATCGTGCTTTCAGAACCAACTCATGGCTTAGCGCCCTTGGTCTTTGCAATGTGAGAGCCCCCCAGCTAAATCTGTTGGTTGCACCTCTGCCAGTTATGTGCGTTTTTGACATGCAGACTTTCTATTTAGTCTTACAACCATACTGAAAATTGATATTATGATCAGGGATGATGTGATATGCAAGTAAATCAAATAGGAGTGACACTTCCTCTTTGCCTCGCCACTAATTGGCCGGGTCTCCATAGAAACTGGGTCATCATGTAAGGCATTGGAGACTTGGGGTGAGGTGGTCTTCTTAAAATCCAGTCACGACACATTAATTTTGTGACTAATTGAACCATCGACGATTCGACTTATATTGAATGGCTTATATGGCTGAGTATAAGCTATTCAAGCTGAAGCCATCATCGCTACCGTAATAATTATGAGATATGAAATCTTCATCTCTGGTGGGCAATGCATGCCCAACATCCCCAATGGTAAATCCGCGTCTGCAAGATGCATAATCCATTAAGACATAAACCTAGTGTCATCACAGTTAAAGATATCATTAATTATGTGAGAGAAAATTTAATCTGAACAGGTCTTCGACAATGTCTTTATTTCGAATGCAATGAGCGTTGTACATGTAGTAGTAGGCCTACGAAGACATACTTGTATACAACACATACAATCATGCAAGCTGAATTGTCTCTCGCTTCCTTAGATCGCACTGTATAGCCTATCAATTTTATGTGGCCTACTTGAGTCAGGTATAATTATGTCTCTCTGCTCCTGTTGCTCTCTCTGTCGCTCTACCTCTGCCCCTACATGTACCTCTGCCTCTGCCTCTGCCTCTCCGTCTCTCCTTCTCCCTCTCAATCTCCCTGGAATTGCCTTTCTGAAGAGTTACGGTTGGAACTACTCCGCCTACACTTCTTTCCCAGTAATTCCGTCTCATCACCCTGCCCTTAAATAATGAGACATTACAGTTGTCATGATGCTAATCTTGGTATCGCCTCTGCAACGCCCGTCTGATCCTTGCCCTGTGTCAGGCCATCGGACGCCAGGCCCATCATGGCCACCCCTAAACATCTGCCTCTAATTCCCAAGCAGGTTGTTATGACACCTCTGCAGAAACAGTTGCGCTATTCAGTGGCGAGGAGACTTACAGCTAGAATGCGTAGAATGCATGCGAGAACACAAAGCCATCGTGGTCTCAATCATCGTGCACTGCGCCTCCCATATGGACACAGACAAAACTTACAAAAGTAGGCCTATAATATGCAGTTGAAGGAAAAAGTACAAGTTACTAGCTTTGGTACCCCGCTTCACGCAGGTTTTTATATACGTTGTTACCTGCGTTAGTCTAGGGTATGATAATTACAGCGAGAGTAACAAGTAAAGTTTGGTTTTGAAAATATATTAGCGTCATTTACAGCGTGAACGAAATTAATAATACAATACAAATGTCACCACAAAACGATAGCGAATAATACAACCTGATACGAGCAGCGCTTCCAAGTTCCTCAAAGTCTCACAGGACTAAAACGTCGACACAGTCAGACGTCAAACGAATTCCCAACGACGTAGTTCGGAGAACCACCATCAAACAAAGCACATGTCACCGCATGCGACAATACAAACGACCAACAGGGTCAAAGGTCAGAGCACGACTGCTAACTTCCTCTAGTCTTCACACCTGACTTCACCTTTAAACTATCTTATCACCTATAGCTACCTCGTACGCCCTCTAGTGGCAGACATCCACACACAACAGCATGAAATGTGTGATAATACGGACGAGGTTCAATGGAGATCACTCCCCTCCAATCATTTCCGGGCTGTGCATCTGACACAGGCCTGAAATATAGGAGGGGGTGGGTCTGAGGCAAAGGAATGTAGGACATAACCCCTGGACAAAACCTCATCTGCTTTACCTAGGACAAACCTCTGACAAAACCCACCCTTCAATGTAAATGGGCAAATAGTTGTATGTGCATGTTCGTATGCATTGTATACAAACTTTCATGTATGCAAGCAGGCGTTTATGTATGCATGCATACGTACATACATGCATACATACATCCATACATGCATTATATACATATGCATATTTATTTGAACTATACATGCATATGTATACATACATGGATGACTGCCATACAAGCATGCATTTATGCATATTCAATATTGTACATGCATGTTTGACATTGTATGCATATATGTAAACATAGACACATTTATGTTAAGTATACGTTCATGCCTATATGCATGTATAGTTGTATACATAATCAATAATCATTTATGCATGCATAAGTAAACAATTACTAAACATGTGTATGTTGACCCTCGTAATAACGTGTAATTATTCATACATACTATTTACCCAATATCTCTCTACTATTTACCTTTTATTGTCAGAGGGGAGAAGTTTTTCCAGAGGTTTTGTCCGTTCACCAAGGCAAAGAGCAAGATTACTTTGAATAGAATAGATAGAATCTATTCAAGTAATCTTGGGCAAAGAGCATCATGAATATGGGCTATATTGGGCTAATATGATAAGGAACATTAGCTGAACTGAGGTCTGAAACTTTATTCCCGCTCCCCAGCCAAACTGCTCTGACCACCCAATGACCTTGTTCACCTCTTTGTTTCAAGGACACCTGGATCTAGACCACTGGGTTCATGCTTGACCGAGTTCTCTGAATGTACCAGGACCTACGTTTCGTAAAATTAACATAAGAACCTATGGTGGGGATTCATTAAAACCGACGTCCATTAACGATCTCAGTAGAATGCATTATCAGTTATCACCAATCAGGCAGTTAGGCCTATCAATTTACTTCCATCTGGTCTACTGCTGCAGAGTGACTACGGTTTCACAAAGAGTGAGCCATGGATCAGTGCCCAACATTGACCCAGGGTCTACATTATATGTTGATACGTCGATGGTGCCACAGTAGGCTTACAGGGCATCCGGAGAACGTCAAGCCGAAACTGAACCCTCAGATATGATTTATTCACTGCACAGTGTGGTTCAAGGTACTCCCATGTAGCCTACCCCACTTTAAACGGACTCACAGTGGGGTCAGTCGGGGTCAGCTCAGTAGTAGTTCATCCAAATCATCTTTATTAAGACCTGTTACGTTACTTACGTATTGTATTGTATTTGTGTATTTCTATACCGCCTCTTACAGACCACTTCTGGGTTATCGGTGGTTGCTAGAATTTCGATGATCTTGTGATTTTCTGCGATGCTTCGTGGTGTAGATAATAATAGAGACAATATTAACGATGGACATTGATGGCAATGATCATGCTATAGGCCTGTTATTTATTATTAAGTACTGGAAACATAGTTTGCCCATTAAACGTTATTCCATCTGAAGTTTCTAATTAGGCCAATATTTTATTGCGGTGTTTCTGTAGAAGGAGTAGTGCTTCATCCTTTTGAGAACAACTCGCGTCTCAAACTAAAAGCAAGCCATAAGATGTATACCGGGCTACTAGTGTATTGTATATTTCTTTAAACTGTTATTTAACTAGCCCTGTGCACGTTGATCATTGTTACAATTGCAATAATTATTATTTGTTTAGTGAAATGGCACAAGACAAGTCGCAGAAACTTGTTCCGCTTCTCAAGGATTATCATTTTTCGGAGGTAACAGGCTTCATTCTGCCAGAACCATTGGTAAGTAAAACAAGAGCTTATACTACATGTTTAGTTAGGCCCAGACCCTGTCTGTTTAATAGTAATAATGTACACGTTTCACATTACTAATGAAATAACGACTCCAAATCTAACGGACACTAAATAAGTCTATATCTGCATGCGCTTAATCGAAGAAAACGAAGATATTCCCTCTTCATTTAGTGAAAAAGTCAGCTTACATATAGGTTACATAATATCACCTTTGCTTTGTGAAATAACGATTAAGGCTTCTAGCATGGGAAGTAGTCATTAGGTCTTTTTTCTCACAATTAAGCTTATCATAATGTGACTTCACTTCACATTATGGCATAAATGCTCAGTTATGATGATAAGAAATGAGCATGATATGTAGACCTACATGCTTTATCATTAAAATCAAAGCAAGTTTTGTTAACAGGTCCAAATAGGAAACGACATATATGTATAATATTTATTTTGTTTCAAAGGTCGAACTTCCAGAATACTTTGAACCATGGAACAAACTGAACAGAGAATTAGCAGATTTGATAAAAACCCACAAATTACGAGCAGCTGTTGACCAGGTGAGTGCAGGACATACATGTACATCTGTAATACCCGCCCTGGGCATAATCCCTCCATACCTAAATGTTACCCCGATATGTCTATTCTTATGTAGCACAGCAGCTGTAAATGACAGCATAATGACAAATCAATTTCAGGCCATCCATTTTGGTATTGACACCATCCACTTGTTCGCGTTTGGGTGATCCCCATGTTCTTATCTCTTAGTCGTGTAGTTTCTCTGCTGGTACCATATAGGCTGTGGCTACCAGTTCTATGTTTCAATTAAGATATTGCATGGCTGTGTCTTTGTAAAGAAGCGCTTTCAAAGCCTCTTGTGTTTTGTCTATATGTAATAGTTGCCAGAGCTCGATGCTTCTTTGCTGTCTGGATATAGACAGCTGCGACTGGCTTATACGATTCTAGCCTTCGTCAGTAACGGATACATTTGGCAAGGCGAGGACAAGATACTCAACGTTAGTTTTACTCATCTCTGCTTTCACAACTCCAAATTCAAATCAAACGATGATTGAAATACAAATCATATTCAGTGTCAATCACAATGTTTCTCTGATGAATTAAGCCTAACGACAGCTATAACGTCTTCGACGAGACACAATAACCTGATTATGAGCAAAGTTTTCATTTTCTTCATAATAATTGGGTTCAATACTTCACCTACTGAAAGTGTTGATATTCTGATTGCTTCAGGTCTTGCCACGCCAGTTGGCTGTTCCGTGGTATGCCATCAGTCAGCGCCTCCGTATGAGGCCATGTGTCTGCTTCACAGCAATGGTTCTGAGTAACTGCACACGCCTCGATCCTTCAAAGTGAGCAATTTATTATAACTGTCTACGACATTCAACAGAGGAGAGTATGACCTAGTAAACAGAGCCCACAATTGCGATATGGAAGATCTAGACATTAAAAGTATAAAGTATGAACATCGAAAGAGTCAGAAATCTATAAATCAAGTGAAACTTCATTGCTGCAACAAGTTAATGATAGATGAAGATTGATGACACAATCTTCTAATATCTTCAGGCCTACTAGTTCCTGTCAAACGCATATTCAGAAAATGTTCAATTAGATGCATCATAAAGATTTATTGCTTGTCTTGCTAGCCCAGTTAGCTACATTGGGAGCGCGTCCGCCGTGTGTTTTCACGGTACCGAGTACGAAACCGATGCCTGCCGACACGCTGAGACTTAACATCTCGGGCTAGCACATGGGGCGTGTGTGGAACAGTGGGATAGTCGATGCCTTGCGTCCGAAGGGTCGCGAACCACCGCGTAGGGACCTTGAGCAAGTCCTTCACCTACAGTTGCTCTTGGCGCTTCGGCATGAAAACTGTGACACTCCTTCAGGCTGTAGTCGGAACCGCCTCCGAATAGTGGACTTGAAGGGGTGGTATAGAAACGCGTAAATAAATAAATAGAAAATTTAAATCTTACTGAGTTTAATTATTTAACGTTATGCTTATTTGTATTTTCTGATTTTTGTAGGCCGCTTGCTTTGGGGTAAGTGATTCCTGATAATAGCCTAGGCCTAAATTAGAATCTAAAATCTTTCCATTGACATAATTCCCTGAAGAGCAGTATTTCAATTTATCCTGGTTTTTTTAAAAATGGTTTGGATTTGCACATGTTTGTAATCCAACATGCTTATATTATTAACCTGTCAACCAGCACATCATAAATTGCACTCAGTTGAGAGATTGGGGGTTCGATTCCCATAATTGGGGGCAGAAATTTGAGTAATTACGCAGTTTAGGCTAATAAGATTAAGTTATGTTTCCAATACGAGTGTTTTAAATTTCGTACAAATTTTTGCATATTCTAACTTCTTTAAAATCAACATTTTCATCAGTAAAATCAACATTTTCACCACTTAAATTTTATTATCAACATATTCTATCATCACCCAACTTCTTGTTTTACAATCAACATTTTTTTTATTTTTATCTCCATTCTTTAAATTATATAGTCGACGTAACTACATGTACATGTAGCCTAATCTTTTGGACCTCTCTCTTGGCGTCGTCATAAAGAGCAATACAGAACGTGTGAAGCCTTTGTTCTGGTATAGATCATCTGAAGCACGACATCAGCTTGCCAACAATTGAGCACATTGTCGTCTGCGCGCAATGCAGGGGTGAACAAAATTATGCAATAAGTAGCCTAGTATTTAATATAGAAGACAGAATATCGAAAAACTCGAAAAAAATTATTTCTTAATATGACACTGTAAACGACATATATGGTTCATACTTTACAGCGTTAGTTTGTTATGTATTTCAAACATCAAATTTAATGTAAAAGACGTGTAGGCCTACTGTACACTTACTCATATAGAAAGACTACAAGAGTGCCAGATATGAATATCAATTTTGCACTTATTACTATGGTGTAAATAACAACTCCAAAAGTAAAACCACTTCCGTCTGTAATAACTGGCTGTCATTTCAGAAACATGAAGATTATATGCCAGGCTTCAAACGAAGAACCCTTTCACTGGTTCCTTAACATACTGGCACAGTCAGAGTTGGATTCAGTTGTGGGAGTTAAAGTAAGAAATCCTATAACTTGTTTTACAGCCAATGAATCGACGATCATTGTCATCTAAGATTTCTGTTTAAACACGCTTTAAATTTTATTGAACCGTTTAGTCAATATAGACTTATTTCTGATGGCAACTGAGTTCAAAGAAAGTCTACAGAAACCAGCTGAAGAAACTTAATCTCGGCATCTTTAGACACGTTTTAAATCAATTTGAAAAAATTTGTTGGCCTATAGAAAAGTATAGATGTTTGCCATGTACTTTTAAACATTAGAACATCCAAATATGCCCATAACTGATTACTTCGCTACAACAGTGATGCAGGGCCGGATTAACCAGTATGCTCAGAGCATGGGGCCCCCCCCGCTGACAGGCGCCCCCGAAGGTAGAACGATGAAAATTTACTACATGAAATATTTTTTTTTTATACAAGATCAGGAGCTAATTTCGGCTTAATCAAGATTTTGCAGTTAGAAATTGCAACTTTGAAATGGCAGTCATGCATTCAATCATAAGGGATAGGCCTAAAGTGTCTCTTTTGGCTCAATTGCTTTCTGGCAATACATAATCTCTGATTTAATTAAAATAATCACATTAAGGTACAAGTTGATTTTTACGTAGGACTATTTTACGACATTCCATATTCAGTTAGACATCCCCCGAAAATAATGAGCATGGGCCCCCGAGTACAATTAGCATGGCCCCCGAGAGGTTAATCCGGCCCTGCATTATTTACTAATTTCTAAGCTTTAACTATTTTTCAACTGATAGAAAACAATTAAATTACAATTATTGGCAACTGACTCGAAGCTGTCTGAATGCCTGTCTAAATTGCTCGTCATGTGGTTTTAGGCTGTGCTTGCAGCAATGGAGGCCGTCCTGAAAAACGACATAGAAAGCGTCTGTAGTTCCCTGGAAGTTCTATCTTCAACGTTTCACACTCTGAAGACCACCATGGTGCGAGTGCATGGTTAGTATACAGCAAAAGAATGGTTGCAAGATATCCCGACCTAAGTAATATGTAAAGAGAACAATTTATACATTATACTTATGCCTAGGCCTACTTTTTACAGACTCAGTTTACATGAGTGTTGGTGCTAAGAAATAGAACGATTGTTGAATACAGTATCTCATAGGAGGCGATCGTCGACTGATGGCATTTATATTAGCTGCATAACAATGCCATTCCTGTCCTTGGCTCAAAAGACTGTGAACACATATTCAAAGTAACTCATTTCAGTTCCCGTGATGAGCGTTTGATATTATTATACATGTGGTAAAAGTAGAACATGTGAATTTTCACTTCTATTTCTGAACTCTCATCATTTTAACATTACAAATTACTTTCATTATTTACAGTACGTTGACATTTAAAAAAATATTTACGATTTCAGAAGGACTGCCGGGTGACTACTTCGTATCTAAAATTGCCCCATTTCTGTCAGGGTAAGAAAGAAATGTTTTAATGTTTTAACAGTTTGGTTATCATAATGTAACAAATACTCTATAAAAAAATTCAAAAGATGGTTTCATGTTGTTCAACTTTAAAATAGGCCTGTTTTGAAAAGGTTTTTGTAATGGCCGTAGTTTCTACAAGCTGCTGGAGATGTGGCTATTCTGGTGTTGATGTTATTGAATGAACTTGTAAAGTGTGTTTGAATGACGACATTGAAGGTTTGGGTCAGATCAATAGTTTAATCGAATAGAGGTTTTTTAACAGCTGCATACCTGTCTTGCTGATTTCCATGGTCTGCCCTCTTCCTTAAGTTACAGGTATGCTATTTAAAGTTTTCAAACCATTCTAATTTTAGTTTTGCTATTTGCAAAGTTGTCTATAAAAATCCTTTCAAAATGTGAACTACTGCTTCAAATGATCTTTCCAGATATAATAATAATTCCAGATATGGTGGAAAAGGAACAAAATTTCCAGAAGGAATAATATTTGAGGGAGCATGCGATACCCCAATTACTGTAAGTCCTTGTTGAAGCCTGTTCAAGCTTCCAGTTTCTCATTTATTTACAAGGTGTGTAACTTTAGAATATAATTCGATGTACTGTAATATACATTTCGGTGGATTTTTATTTCACTTTAGTTAATCCTATAATTAACTTCGCTATATAAATCTTGATATTATAGGCCTAATTACGATTGTTAGCACCATCTGGTCAGGTCAGACGGATTATTTTATATCAATAAACTTTGACATTTAAAGAACAGAAGAGAGTTTAGTTTTCTTGAGGTGGAAACTTTATCTGTTATATATTATCTGACCTATTAACAATAATATTGATCTTTTACCATCCATTTCTCGCGGTTCGCTGTCCTGATAGATTGCGCCTATTTTGACACACTTTGGAGGTTAGGCAAATGACAGAAAGCGCGCCAAGAACTGCAATGGTCGCCAAACATTTGTGCTCATTTTCGACCAATAACTGACTATTATTGGTGAGTGCAGACCGCTGTATTCTTCTGTCATTTTCATATGGGATTCTGTGGAGCCTGGGCCACAGTTTTACTGAACAGAGACCAACCAGGTCGCTCTCCAATTCGCTAATCCAACCCTGGTTTGCGACAATTTAGGCCTGGTTATCTAATTATAAGAGATCACTTACATTGAGAATGCACTACACTTAAATGTGCCATAAATTCATAACCAAAGTTCTGTTGTGTTCAATCATTTATGAAGTAGCTTAGCTGAGTAGCAAGAGTCAATTGTCAGAGAATGTAAATAAGCAGAAGATATATTTGTCTTGTAGGGGCCTACATAATTATGAGACTCTAGTTGTGTTCTACAGTTCATGATTGTAGTCGCTTCCACCCATTTCCTTCTGTTAACACTATTTCGAGAATACGTCACAGTTTGGCAACGTTGCCTACCTCTGAGAATAATGTTGAAAGGGTATTACATAAATTTGACTGCTAAGTGTGTGTATGGGTTTTGTTGTACAAGGCGGTTGGAGGATCTGCAGCGCAGGGCTCAGCAATTCAGATATTTGATGTTGGATTGGGCCTAGATCACGGCAGTGGTAAATATTTTCAGTCACTACTTCTAAGCTTATTTGCAAATTACTGGTCACAGTTTTGATAAAAGAAACCTGTTGATTCAAATTGTTTTTGTCTTGACCATGCTTTCTGTGTTGTAAGTTTCCATCGAAATCATCAGATAAAATATACAGGAAACCTAGTGGTCGGTAATTGGATAAGTTACCTGGGTTATTTAGAAATATCATGCTTATGTGAAGTTTGTTCTTCATTTACTCAACCATTTGTTTATTTAGTTTTTATGTTATTGCAACTTCTACCAATTTTCTGGCCGTCGTTGCTTTGCATTGCTTCTAGATGAGCATCTCTTTTCATTGTGTTTTCATGTATGGTTACTATTAGGTTTAAGCTTATTATTTCACATATCAATCAATCAATATTTGTTTATTCCGAGATAAAGCTGACATAGATGCAACTCTTTATGTTGATCTATAAATTATAGTGTCAGATATTTCTTGGTATCACCGCCTGAACTCTCAGAAGCAACGATCATGTATAATGTCCTCTTGCAGCTCAGAAGTATTTGAATGAGTTACGGACTTATATGCCGCCAGCTCATCAAGATTTCATCAAGGCTGTTGCTGAAGGACCTTCCATCAAAGACTATGGTATGTTTCAAGTTTATTCAACAGTCTGGTTCATTTACCAGAGGCAGATCTAATATATTCCATGTCAAATGATGACAAGTGCTAAGAGTTTCAAGTATTTTACTATTTCTTAGGTTTCTTGGTTATTTAAATAATTTAATCATTTAATTGTGCATAACTAACTTGGACATAACCACGTCAAAAATCTATTGTTTACGAAGAGGTGTCACTACCAGCGGTAATATATCCCTTCTGAGCCCCCATTTTGCCGCCAGAATATAACAATGTGAATTGTGAAGAATGTACTTATTATGGTTGCAATAAAAAGACGAATTGAATTGAATTGAATTGAAAAGCATTTATCCAAAGACACAGTCTAACCGTTCTAATGAATTAAACATGAGGCATTTCCTAATCTAGACAATTAGACAACACTTGTTAACAATGTTGTCGCTTATCACTTTGATATCAGCTTTAAGCAATGATTGCATTTTATTGCAGTTGCATCTAGTGATGACGTCAGACTGAAGAAACTGTACACAGACTGCATTTCTGTTATCCGAGACTACCGTTCGTACCACATTCAAGTGGTTACAAAGTGAGTCCGACCAGCATCCTCGTCTCTAGCGTTAAAATGTGTATGTTTTTACTTTCACGATCTATATCAAACATGAAACGATAATACACATTGTTTTTTACAGTTACCTATCTCTTTATGGTCAGCAGAACAATTTTATCGTCCATTACGATGCAAACTGGCACCAAGAGATATGTAGTCAATGGCAGGGTCTTCTATCCCCCTCCCGTGGAGCAACCAAGCCCAAAAATTGATAACCTTTTTAACTCTTAGGCCTACCCGTATTTTCAATTAAATTTCACTCCTCAGAAGATCCCTTTCGTTCCCCATTCGACCACCCCATATTTCAGAGTCTCGACATTGCCATTGCTATGTTTATAGTGATTTTTCATTGGATAAATGTAGAAAATACGATAAAAATTCTAAATAAACGATTTCCCTCCTGAAAAGCGCTTGGCCAATTTTTGTCCCGACGTCAACGGCCTTTGTTGTCATATGCTGTCGTTAAACCGACGAAACACACACCCTCCTCTTTTTCACTGAGCACAAGTTGCGCCTGCTTAGTGAAGACCATAGAGATAGAAGCCTCTAGTCACTGGTCAGATGTTGACGAGGGTAATACCAATAGCTATTATTGGTCCAGATGAAGTCATGCATTTAAAAGCCAAGAGAGATTCTGCGCTGAACGCCACAGTGGAGCTATAATCACTGTTTGTGAGAGTTGTGAAGGTGTGTCTGTTAATTGCAGGTATGTCGTCGGTCCTTTATCGCGAAAGAATAGCGGAGACGCCCCTAAAGAGCAAGAACCAGGAGCAAATGGTGGTAAGTATTGTCTTCAGATATCTTTATCAGCACAAAATTCGGCCTGTTAGTTCGTCCATCCGCCTTTCAATTTCTCTAATCTCGACCCATTTTATCAGTGCATCAGTCTTCTGTTGCTTCTCCAAGTGATATCTATTGAAACCTCTCTGATTTGATTGATGCTCTGCACAGACTGTACATAGCGTTTATATAGCACTTTAAGAAAACTCTGTACTGACGACTGGGGCTTTCTGCTACACAAGTCATGTCTTTGCTGATACTATTGCGTGCATTGCATGCTAAAATTTAATCTCTAATTGATTGAGCATATGATTATGTAATAAAATCTTTATATTTAGGTCTTATTCCGTTCCTGAAATGCGTTCGAGATACTTCTGCCAGCAGCATTTGAATGAAATATCGCAGTGGACAACAAGACAGCAGAAAGAACGTATAATGTCGACAACATCTTCAACCAGACGCTTTTTGAAACTGGAATCTTCAACATCTCTTTATAGTTAAGGAAGTTCATTTGATTCGCCAACTCATTTGAAGCGGTGAAAGAGTTTATTAAGAGCCTTCAACTGTTATTCATTGGAAGGCTGTTTATAATTATTTGTAGCTTTCTAACGGGCTAACAGCTCATTGTACTGATTTATGTCGTTTTACTTTGTTAACCAAAGACAAGCAAAAGTAGCATAGCAACTGTTTTGTAAGTGTTAATTTTATAATTTTATATTCATTTTCTGAATGATTTAGACAGCAGTTTCAGAACTTTTTCATGGTCAGTTTTTAATTTCAAGAAATGTTATGTGTTCTGTCTATGGTGCATAAAAAGAAGTTTATAGCATAATAACCCATGCCATATACAGATAGACCTAACAGGAGTAAGTTACTTAATTAGCTGCATGGCTGACCCATGTATTGTACAGTTCTAGATCTCCGTTATTGAGAATGACCGTCTAAACACCTTTCAGAAAGACCTTTGTTACATCATATGTGACTGAAAGACATATGGATAGGCAGACAAACTGATATACAATTAAGTAAGCATAAATATCAATGTGTTGCTCCAACTTGCTCGATAGTAGGTTCAGTACTTTTGCAGCTTAGGCTATTTAAGATGCAACATGTTCAAGTGCCTACATTCAACATAATGTATATTTCTAATTTTGACAGATAATTACTTACCTGTAGTGTTCACTCGTTATGTAGGCCTGTCATCCGTTTATTAGCTCACAGAAAGCAAAACATACTTTTTAGCTGTGACTGTGAGTGTGACTCAAGGTTTAATAAAAAAGAAATAATCACTACTTATATGATATAAGAGGAATTTGAGGAGTTATTTTCAGATTGTTACTATTTACGGCAGTTGACAGGCTTAATAGTCCTATAATTATTTTTAGGGCGTAAGCACTAAACAAGTCTGTTCATACACAGTTAATAGCACAATAAATTGTTGATACAACAATAGTAACGCATTATGCATAAAGCTTTGATGATCACAATCGTTACAATTAATTACCGAATACAGCATTGGCTAAATATATTGCATTTAGTGCACTAGGCACGCTTGATGATTATTTCGAAATCAGTGCTTCTACTTCGTCAGGTTCCTTCCTGATGATCCAGAAATATTATTTCTAATGAAGTCCTTCGTTTTCCTTGAGGAGCCATTGATCAATGCTTGCTAAGTTCCTCTCCATCGATGTTGCTGAGAATCGTCGACATTAGACATTGGTTCCCAACGGGATGGACGGCAAAGAAATCGACGACCTATAATTGACATAATGATTTAATGCAAACGGATCCAAATGAACAGACGATGCGTTATACAAATTTGGCCTATATACAGGGTGGCGCAAAAAAGTGGGACCCTCGTTTAATTTAAAATAAGAATTTTTTTTAAACTTTATTCTGAAAAACCTATTGAATTGTTGCCAAATGTTAATTTATATAAAATCAAAAATCAAATTCAATATGTCTTCCTCGATTCT
>JAQFXW010000244.1:0-21125 GCA_034693945.1 Dendrobaena attemsi | reverse complement strand
GGCGGGTAGGATTCGAACCTGCAACCCTCCGGATGCAAGGCGGCGACCTTCACCACTACACTACCGCGCCCCACATTGATTAGCTTAATCTTATACTGTTACAGTTTAATTACAATAATTAGCAGTGAAAGTTATATACCAATGACGGCGGTGGGTCCGTAGTTTAGTTGAGAGAGCGGTTGGCCGATAAGTCGAGCAGAGTGATCTGGCGTCAAAGGTTCGAGCCCCATATAGGGCAGTAATTTATTTTAAGGTGCTGTTAGCTGCTAATAGTGCACTTCTGTTGCGGATTGTCTCAGTTAGAAAATAAGATCGCCCCCCTCTGGTTTGGCCGTACCAGTAGCGTACCAGCACTTAGGCCATTAGTATAAGGCTAACCCTCTATAAAGCCGACCTGCGTTTCGTGCAATGCGGGCCGTACTTCGTATAACCTGTTTGTAATCATACTGCGTTCTTGCCAATATGAATCTATTAAGCGAATATTATTATAATTTATTTATTCTCTTTTTAGTTTTTAAATTGCCCGAGGTATAAGTGATCACTCAAGGACTTATTCTACGCCTAAAATAAAAGTCTGGAACGGCCCTATTTATCTATTTCCTGGATTACGAAAATTATTATTATTATTACTTATCAGTAGGCTTTTCATCATGGCTTAATTTTCCTATTCTTGGCACATGAGGACCAATGGGACAGTCATCTCCCTCGCCGCCTCAGCCTTCCACTGACAGTGTACAGCACAAACACACAATCATAGTCCTATTCTAAATTGGCGGAGGGCAGATATCCAGAGGCGTAGCCAGAAACTGATTTGGGGGGGGGGTTTATAAATTTTTGCTCTGAAGTCGCTAAAAACGCAGATGACCTTTTTTTAGTCATTTGTCCCAAATCTCGAAATTTATGCTTTGCAAGTCACCGAAAAGCTGATGACCTTTTTTGTTCATTCACCACAATTTCACAGATTTCGGGTCTATTTCTCGGATTTTAGGGTTAGGGTTAGAAAGGTTAGGGTTAGAAGGGTTAGGGTTTTAATCAACATTTCTGGGGGGTTTACCTACAAAAATTCAAAAAATGCATGTACAAAATCATTTGGGGAGGGTTTGAACCCGTAAACCCCCCTAAATACGTCCCTGCAGATATCTAGCACCAAATTCCTACTATAGTGTAAATCTGAACTCGCAACCTCTAGACTGAATTTTCAGCACTCTATCTACAACGTCACATGTCAGAATTAGATTAGAAATGTTGCACTTATTAAATATGCAGACCATAGTATGCAGTTATAAATGTGTGCATGAAATGTTATCCTACATCCTGTTACTCACTCGGTTCGCTTCCTGATTAGAACAAACAGGACGACGATGATGATGACTCCCACAGTCAAAACAGCGATCACTGACCCTATGATGATGATAGCATTCGCTGAAGGACAAGGAAGAAAGACATTCAATTATTAAAATTAGGAGCAAGCTTTGAATAAGTATTAATACATGGCCTACTAGTTATGCACTTTATTAACTATTATACCCGAAAGGTTTTGGCTAGATTTATAATTATTTTCTCTTTAAGTACGTGTACATGTATGCTTGGACAAGAACCGCATTAGGCCAAAACCGTGATTCTGCTCCTCTATAGTTGATCCGTCACTTCGGAATGAACCAAAATGTTAAAGAGTTTTCACCTACATGTACTTCTTTTAGATGTGTTTTATGTAGTCTACTTACTCGTTAAGCAGTAATGTTCTAGTACAGCCAGACATTGTGATCGAAATAACATGTCTTTTCAAATTGGTGACAGTGTCATCTGCGTTATTAAACGAAAATACGATACAACGTGGGACGCGGTAGCGTAGTGGTGAAGGTCGCCGTTTTGCAACCGAAGGGTAGCAGGTTCGAAACCCACCCGCCGCGTAAGGACCTTGAACAAGTCTTTCACTCACAATTGCTCGTGGCGCTTCCGCGTGTGAACTCCGACACACCTCTGGGATGTAGTCGGGACCGCCTCTGAGTAGTAGGGGACTTGAAGGGGCGGTATAGAAATGTGTGCATAAATAAATAAATAAATAAAACAGGCCTATACTTTTTTGGACGAGAAGGACTATCTCATATTGCATTGCCGTAATACTTACTCGTTGAACTAATCTTCTCAAGAGACGACACTAAATAAATACAAGCAAATTTTTAGTTAGTAAATTTATACAGCCATCTTAATTGCACCGTTCTGGAATTCCCATATGGCTTTCATCTTCGGGAGTAAGCAAAATGGAATGTGGAAATTTATCATTGACCTAAGTCTCATAAGGGCAACACTAAATCAAATTTGTTTCGTTTTTCCACCTTCTAGATAATATTACATACAAAATTGATTGACAATAAAAATATATAATATTATAGTAAACAATAATACTCAGTAATAGGTTGGATTTCAGTGTGACACATAAATTGAACCCTGATTTCGTATTTGCAAGAACAGGATGTTGCAACAGTCAACACTAACTCATAATTATCTAGAGTACCTACTCTATTATGGTAGGTTTGACATTGCTTATGAAAATGTCGTGTAAGAAACGCAAAGTAATATAAGCAAGTTTACATGATTCAAATTGTCTGCACTAGATTAAATGACAATTATTTTAGACGATTCAATACGTTAACTGAACTTTGCTATTGTCTGAACAACAACTCCTCAATAAAATCTCATAATAACTATTAAATTTGATATACCGGTTTGTTTTTGTTTAAAATTTATTAAATACATAATTTTTTACATAGAGAGAACACCTGAATATCGACCAGGATAACGCACATAATTCTGAAAGTTAAACCAACCTGTTTGACAAATGATTTTTTTAAGATTGGTGCAGCGATCTCTCATCCATACGCCGCTGCGTTCCGTTATGTACAGGCAGTCATCTACCGCATCTCCATAAGATTTTAGCATATTATATTTCATGTCTTGTTCACCTGATGGATAGACACAGTTTAACTTAGGCCTAAATGATTTTCACACTTATCACACTTGATAGACAATCAATAAAAGAGTATCAATAAAATATGAAGTCGTGGTATGTTTCAGTTGCTAGAGTTTAGTTCTAATTAATTTTATGAATTAGTTAAGTTCTTATAATTATGTACCGTACACTGTAGGCCTATGAGTAAATGAAATTCTGATTGCAAGAAGGGTTGAATAGTTTGATGGTACGTTTTGCAATAATAGTTTTAAAGTTGTTCTGATATGTTATAACGTGAAATGTTTTGCACCATTTGGTACTGATCGCTCGAAAATTGTTTATGTGAGAGGATAAGGGTAATCCAGGCCGTAGGCTTAGCGGGTCTTTGACCCTTTTGGAATGCCCTTCTGAAACTAGCACTGGTTATTTCACTGTAACAGTGAACCTGTTTCGAATTGAGTGTAACTATGTGTTTGTTCAATAAACAATAACAACAAATAGTTGAACATGTCAGCCTTGCTAGGCCTATGAAACATAAAAATGGCTCTACATTTAAGATTTTGCATTAGTAAGAGTAGGTCTATCTTCCCTAATAACATGCAATACGTCGTATGAATGTGTCTTATTCCTATCGTGCCGAACTAAATGAGAAGACGGTTATGACTTATGGATCAAAACTTAACAAGCTGTCGAATATTAATGATAAATCTGGCTTATAAGCCACTGATACCTGTTGAATTCCAAATCCACCATTTCCGATGTAATCCAATGAAATAGTCGGATTCATTCAGCCTCGAATGAAACCGCTGAAGGTTCTGAAGATCTGTAGCACCACTGAATGTCGCCAGATCTCCACCACGTTTGATACACTCATTTCTCGCCTCGTTTAGACGTTTTCTGTCGTTTGTCCTCAACTCAAGACACTGCTCTTCCCAGCGAATAGAGTCACTCGACTCATTAGTACAGCGGGCACCTGAAAGTAAACACACTGGACACTCATTCATACGACGCATTCCATGTTATTACGGAAGATAGGCCTACTGTTACTAGGCCTACTGTACAGACTGCAAGGCTAATTTTCTTACAATTTAGTCTATCCAAATGTAGGCTAATTTCAATCGTCACTGCCATCTGGAAGAAGGGTACTGGTATTCCAATATGCCTACAAACTAGGCCTAAAGGCCTACCAACTAAATGAACAGAGCCTGGATCTAATGGCTACTCTTCCTGCCTTCACAACACCAACTAACAGTTTGAAAGCATATTTATAGAAGACGAAACGAAAAGTCATTCATGCATTTCAACTGAAAAACAAATGCTATCAAACATGTAATGTAATGTAATGTAAATCGATTTTTCTATTGCGACGGTATATGGCCTCGACCCTCTTCTTTACATGTGCAATGAATTGATCGGGTGAGATCCTTCAACCCCGCTTGCCCGTTTGAATGGACGCCACGCCATTTAGGTCCCCGTGCACGGACCGTGCTAGCTCGAGATATTTAAATCTTTGATATTATGGTTAAACAATACTAGGCCCTATTGGAGATAAAGAAAATCAAAACGAGCTACACTCTACGCCCGGGCTGTTGCTAGAGAGCAGTAACACTAACCTGTAAAACCGCAGATATAGGGATAAGTATAATTTGGAAAGCGTGCTTCAAGTCTCAATTCTTTTGTCAAAACAGCCTGAGTATTATGAGGACAAGTTGATTGTCCTTGAAAACACGGCGGCTGTCCTAAAGACAAACGACCTTAATTATATAGACCTAGTTAATTATAGACAATTAACAAAGTAGAACACTAATAATAATTGTCATAACTGAAATGATAACGTACGCATAGCACAACAAGCAGGTCGGCTTTACAGCAGGTTTGCTTTAAACACTAATGGCCTAAGTGTGGAACACTCCTGGCACGGCCAAACCAGGAGTGGAGGTGAGCGATCTTATTTAAATTTCCAACTCACAAAGACAAAAGACACGACAGAAAACCGCTGTTAACAGCTAAAATGAACTTAAAATAAATTGCTCCCCTGGGTGGGATTTGAACTTGTGCCACCAGATACTACCCAGCTTATCGACCAGCGCTCTTTCTACTGGTCCACCCCAATTACAACCTTGGACCCAATGTTTGCAATAGTGATAAGTTATTCTTCAGCTTATAATATGGTCAGGCTTCTTCTCTTTCATGGTCTGCATTGCAACGTGTTGTTGATTATTGGACTTTAACTAAATTAAAAGTTTCAATATAAACGCTTTATCAATGCAAAACAAATTCAAAAGTAGGCTACGCCATTGCCTGTGGCATGAAAAGTTTAGGGTGTACAATCTCAAAAAGCAACAGGCCTAATATAATAATTCAGAGAATGCAAGAATTGAGTAATTATTTCTTGAAACTGTCTATATAAATTTGAAAATAATTATTGATACGATCCTGAATCAGACCTGATACCATTACCTTTATAGGTTTCACCATTTGCCCATCTCCACTCATCGTTGTTACCGCCCTTGAATGTCCCAGCTGTCCACACGGGTACGGTCGGGTGATGATTGTCAAGATATTTTACGAGCACTTTCCAAACCTCTTCGTTCGGAATAACAGGAAGCGTGGATTCTAAGTGTTTACAGGTTTTCCAGGCTGTCTCCCAGTTTACTTCTGAGGAATTCGGACTAAAGTAGCAGATCTTCTCCTTTCCAACATCGAAGCACTTTCGATCACTAACAATACTTGCAACAGGAAGAACACAACCTACAAGTAGACAAAATAGTGTTAATTTAATATGCAGACAACTCGTAATCTGACAAAATTTATATAGCGCCTCTAGATAGAGATCTTGAAAAGGCGCTATATACATTTTGATTGATTGATTGAAACCAGTGGTGAAAGTGGCAGGTTCGAATCCTACCCGACGCGTAATGACCTTGAGCAAGTCCTTCACTCACAATTGCTCATGGCGCTTCGGCGTGTAAACTCCGACACACTTCTGGGCTGTAGTCGGAACCACCTCTGAGTAGTAGGAGACTTGAAGGGGTGGTACAGAAATGTGTGAATAAACGAATAAACAGAGACAGTCAAGTAGTAGGCTTAGGCGTGAGCTATTCAACCAATTCAATTCAACTCCAGTAAATTTATAGAGAAACAAACAAAACAAAACATCTGGCCATCAGGATGCAATCTTGACAACCAGGCACAAAAATAAGAATTTGCTTACTTGCGCAACCTTTGCAGCACTACTTCTGCTGCCCCAGGCGGGCGCTCGCTCCGATCCGTTGTGGGAGGCTCGCTGGTTGTGCCATTTGCACGCACAGCCACCAGACAGAAGCGTGCCTTTTCGGTCGTTGGTCCCTCACTTTGGAATGGGCTCCCCGTGCAACTGCGCTCGCTCCCTAGGGTCCAATCTGACACCATTTACACGCACCTCAAAACTTCTCTTTTTACCCCTGCTGGGGTCGGGAGTGCTTCTGAGTAGTTGCCTTGAAGGGGCGTTATATAAATTACCGTAATGAATGAATGAACAATATTGTCGAGATAATTGAGAGCTACGATATCCAAAACTTACTATTTTCGCTAAAGTAAATAAGTGAACAAGCTATTGATTCAAGATGAAAAACTAACGGAAGTGGACAATTTGCTTACAAGTAAAAACTTAAATGCTCACTAAATGACGAGTGTAGCACTAAAGCATATGTATCTATACGAACATTTATATAGCGCCTCTTTAGAAACTCATAAGGGTGCTCCAGCACGGCTACCATGGAATCATCAAGCAAATGCTGAGTAAGGTTCTTGGATTGATGATGGTGTTGATAATCGTATGTCTGGTGGCAGATTGTTCCAGGGAGACTGATCCACCGTGGAGAAGGTGGGCCCAGCTCCCACCGCCGCGCGAGGGTGTGAGCCCATGAATTGGCACTGGGTGGCCGAACACAGCTGAGAGCAACTATGATAGTTTGGGACCACATCGAAGAATTTCGAGATGTAGGTCTGGTGTCGAATGTTGCTCCATAGTGGTACTTCCTCCACATACACTTGTCCAAATAACATGGAATCATCTCCTTCAAAGTTTCACTCATATACATTCAAAATGACTCGTGTGCACACTGTGCATCTAACGTGCTTCCACATTTCCTAATGTGTACATTAGTAGACACCTTGCATCTGAAGGGTTGCGGTTGAATTCAGACTTGAGCCACTGCATAGGGAGCTTGAGCAAGTCCTACACTCACAATTGCTCGAGGTGCTTCAGCGTGTAAATTCCAAAGCATGTTTTACTGTAAATTTTGAGTTTAGCGTATTCCGGCTTCTTATTTTAAAATATAAATTTTCATCTCGGCTTTCAGATTATCGTCAGTCGTCCGATGATAACCTGTAGGCCTATCATGTTTTACTCAGCTTTCAGATTTGGCAGATTTATTTTATTGGCAACCCAAGCCGGTTTAAAATTTGTCTATAAATTCGGTCAGAATTAATTGAATTACGATCTTGCTATATATGTGAGGTAATAAATGGCGCAATAGAATTAAAATCGCCAATTAGTGAGATTAGAAAACGAGTAACATAAATCAGAGAAAGCATCAGCAGTCAGATAGGGCTGAAAGATTTGGGCACCAGCGCCAAAAAATTTTAAAAATACAAATTGTCAAGAGATAATATTTGAGACAATAATCATTATTCAAACGTGTTCATGTGCTTATTGTGTGATTAAAAATTTTATGTTTTGTTTAAATTGACGAAAATCGATCGTATTGACCAACATCCATATTTAGTATTACGACATGATGACTTTATTTCGAAGATAGAATAGCGCTACGAAAGTTAGTCCAGCGTGAAAACCGTGAGGATAGTTTATTTTCATTGCATATGGACAAACTTTTGTAGTGCTATTTTTTTTCGAAGGCTCTTAAAATCGGTAAAATGTGTAGTTATTAGCCGACTATTTGCTATGTTTGGTGTACGCTATGTTTTTGAGCCATACGGGCTCAAAACTATTTGCTTCTTTATTCACCCCTATGGGGTGAAAATTATTTGCTGGTTTTTAGCCCTGCAGGCTAAAAATTACAGTGACAGTCGAGCATAACGCACGACAGTCGTGACAAAAAGGTCTTTATTATAATAATATGTTATATATATATATATATATATACCTAATTTTACTTACTTCTTGTATTAGCCCTGATGCATTGTGCTGTATATTATATGCTACTAATAGGTAATGTCAATCGAGTGTTGTCTGATAATTATTAAAATGTTGACTGTTCAGGTAATAACTGGTGGCAACTATGATGTTGATGTTGAGTTGACTGCTCCCAACGGACCAGTGTTGTACAAGGAAGTAAAGAAACAATATGACTCCTACACATGGACAGCAGATACTCATGGCGAATATCGCTTCTGCTTCAGCAATGAATTCTCTACATTCACTCATAAACTTGTCTACTTTGACTTTAAAGTTGGTGATGAGGAGCCCATAAAATCAGCGCTTGGAGATCGTGTCACAGCTCTTACACAGGTACGAGAGGGCATTTCGTTGTATGAAAACTACACACTAAAAATGGCCTGGAAACAAAAAACAGGTCTGAAAATGTTTAACCCTGTAGCCCTTTAATGCCAAGAACTCAAGATCTTAGCATTACAGGGTCAAAGTTCACTTTAATTTGGTCTAACTGCAAATGTGAATGCTTCATTTCAATTTGGCAGTCCTTAGAAAAGGTAAATGCAGCATTTTTGCAATCTCGACCTGTTATATTTAGTTACACAAGATTCTAAAGCCCTGAACCATCGAGACTGGTGTATGCTGTGTTATTGATTTGAGATAGCACTCGTTTTCATGACTCTACTACCACAATGGTTAATCTGAAATTGAATCTGTCTGTTTTGCATAATAATGGTCTTAATCCAAGCTATGTCACAGATAGAAAACCAGTTCTTTATCTGTTTTTCATCTTTGCAAGCAATTGAGGTTGAGAGCAGGTTAAGTATGCTGTTAATGGCTAAAAAATTGAGATGTTATCAGATTAAATGAAGTGTACAATTAAATGTTGTGAAATGCACATGGTTGCATACTAACAAAATGGCAGATACAGGAGTTTGATGTTAAATTGTTCATGGAGCTTATTTTGCATACCATTTTAGTATGTAATGGTGAAGAAACAAAGAATTTATTATTATAACAATTTTCATGGATTCAAAAAACTATAAATATTTGCATTGATAATGAATTGAATCATTCACTATTTTTGTCATCTGTTACCTACTTACCATACTTACACCGTGGTTCAAAATGTAAGCCAAATTGTTTTTGATATATCTTTAGTACCTGATGATAAATCATACTAAAATTTTACAGATATTTAGAGAATTGAACCAAAAATATTATTCCAAAATATCGTATGATTCCAACGTACTTTAAATTTTATATGAGTCTTTAAACTTCATCTCCCGATACAGGTTAATAAGCAATTTACAACTCCTAGTCGTTCCTATTTGGTCTTCATTGATCGTGGAGTAAAAATTAACGAAGCCTATAATATCGCGATGTTATGCTGTCACATCATGTAGGCCTATCTGCTATCAGAAAAATCTAGTCCCAGAGGGCTGTTTTCTTTTCAAAACCTGAGAACAGTGCCACAGCCCACAGAGTCAGGGAAACCATCAAAATGCTAGCAAAAGAGACATTAAACTTCATTTGTCCTACATTATGGCCTCCAACAATCCAGATTTAAGTCCAGTGGACTATGAAGCATGCAGCATGATGCAAAAGTGAGTCTACCTGACAGCAATCCATGTTATGTAAACGATCTAAAGCAACGCTTGTTGGAAGTGTGGAATGGTCTGGAACATGCTGAGGATAATCAGCGGCGCTGTGCCCAGTAGCGCCAGCGCCTTTACACTTGAGTGCAAGCAAAAGAAGGACATTTTGAACATCTTCTTTAATTAACTCTACAAACCATAGGCCTACAACTGTGAATTTCTTCCGAAAAATATTAAAACTGTCTTCGTGTTAGAATTAGCCTTTTTTTTACAAAGCCTGAAAGAAAATTGCTGGTAAACCTAAATTTAGGTATATGAAGTTTAAAGACTCATGTGCAATCTATGGCATGTTGGAATGATATGATATTTTGCAATAACATTTGTGGTTCAATTCTCTATATATCTGGAAAATTTTAATATGATTCATTATCAGGTATTAGAGATGTATCAAAAACAGTTTGGCTTACTTTTTTTGAGCCACAGTATATATGGTGTTTTGTATGCTCTTACGAAATGTTTTTAGTTTGATGTTTTGTTTTGTGCACATAGATGGAAACATCGGCCAACGTAATGCATGAGAACCTGAAGGTGATAGTCGATTACCAAACGCATCATCGACTGCGAGAAGCTCAGGGCCGAGCGTTTGCTGAGGATGTGAACGACCGTGTCCAGTACTGGTCACTTGGCCAGTCAATAGTTATACTTGCTGTCAGCATCGGGCAGATACTAGTACTGCGAAGTTTCTTCACGGACAAGCGCCCGCATATCTCGCCCTCTCTTGTTAGCACATAAACTGTTCCATCTCACTCTGTAATATTGAACTACTCTTCCCCTAGAAACTACTCTGATTACCAGAATTGTTTATTGTAAGTAAGTGAGTAACTGTTTCTTCAGCTGAAGCTCAGGTGGACTAGGTGGCGGTGCTGTAGGCACTCGATGATAATTAGGTAATTGAATGGTGACCAGCTGGAAAGGAGCCTGGCTTAAATAGCATGCCTAAAACCACCTTAATTGTCCTGCGTTTAGTTTCTTAAACTGAAAAATGTCTGTTCATAAAATTAAGAAAAACATTGCCTGAATCACAGTTTATGAAGTTGTAAGAAACAGATCTGCCTGGGATTTTGAAAATCAGTTTAGTTAATTACAAATTATTCATTTCTTTGAAACAAATGTTTCTTAGATCTCATTTTGTTGTTTGAATTTAAAAGTGCTGATATCTGATATACAATGTGCAGTTTGGCAGTGTTGTGTATTGGTATCTTTAGATGTTGAGGCGTCGTATAATTTTACGAAATGTGTATTGAGGTTTCAATAAGTTAAAGTATTGGAAATTGGGAGTTACGTTCTATTAATTTGGTCAAGGCTACTTGTATGTATGATACCAAACAATACAGCTGCAATTTGATGATAATCTTACAACATTCAGAAGTGCACACTATCAGCGAAGAAGCTCATATCACTACGATTTTTCATTGTTTTCAGTTGAGAATGAATCTTCATTTAACCAGAACTTGTAAATTATACTTAGAATAACTGTTGATCTTGTTTTTTTGTCAGATATTATTACCTTTTTCAGGCTAAACTGTATTGCATTTTGGCTATGGTCTTTAGCTGATTGTTAGCTGTGCTTTAGTTTTTCACTTAAATCAAATCTGGCTATACTGACTGTTTTGTCTATTACAGTAGACTTTGCATAATCCACCTCTGTGGATAATAGGATAGAGTTGCAGTTTTCATTTACCTTGTTTTCATCACCTGTGCATTGATATAATTATATGGCAGTTCATAAATGCTTCCATGAAGCATTGCAAACAATTTTCTATAGTCCAGTTTATAGTTCGTATTTCGTATTTGTGGTACAAAGTAGTCCCAAGATAATAACCTAAGTAAGGAGATCTTACAGCAAAATTCAGTCTCTGAAGTCCCAATCTGTGTTAAGAAGGAATTACAATTTATTCGTGTTTTGTTGGCCTAGTGTTACCAACTTCAGGAATAGAATGGTATAGTTACGTTCTGTTGGCCATACACATGCGACAATTCAGAAACTTATATTGAGCAGAGTTTTCCGTGGCTTAGATGTCCATGCTGCCCAATTCACCGCAATGTGGCACGAAATGAATCCGCAAATTTGGGGATGGCACATGGCATTTGCATCTCTTTGTAATGACCAAGTCTTTTTAGCTTGATATTTTCAACATAAGGCAGACAGTTTTCTAACATAAGTTTAGTGAAGTTTAAGATTGAGAGAATTGCTTATCCGTCTGTTGATCAGTGTAGGTATTAGTGCGGTGAATGTTTTTCTGTGAAGGGAATTATTAGTTGTATGTTGCATCCTATGAAGAAGAGTGCTTTTAGTGAATGTTGTTGTGTTGTGTAGATCTGTTTACGATCAGTTCATGCCTCTGCTTGTATTTGTGTATGGCATCATGTGCAGTTGTGCACAGATTTAATTATCTGTTTCTTAGTTGTGTGGTGGATGGTAGTCGTGTAAGTCTCCTCTGTTAGCATCTGGAGAGTCACATCACAAGTGATAAGAGAATATTTATGAATCGTTATACAGTCACACATGTCTAGATATCTTAAAATTGGCCTTTTGAGAGGTTCCTAAAACGCGTTATTGCATTCGTAATATACTCATCATATGAGGGGCATGGTGGCATACTGGGATAGTCGCCGCCTTGTGTTCAAAGAGTCACGGGTTCGATTCGGACCCAAGCCACGCATAGGGACCTTGAGCAAGACTTTCACTCACAATTGCTCGTGGCGTTGGGATGTGTAAACTCCGATGCACCTCTGGGCTGTTGTTGGGACCGCCTCTGAGCAGTAGTGGACTTGAAGGGATGCTACAGAAACATGTGAATATATATGTATATATTCACATGTCCATATGCATCTAACTGGGGCATTGTGGTGTGTTTAGTGCCTTGTAACCACAGGGTTGCAGGTTCGAATCTACTTCAAGCCATTGGGTAGGGACCTTGGGACAGCCTTTCACTTGCAATTTCTCTGCTGGAAATGAGGGGTTAGTATAATGAGCACATTTCCATCCTCACACACTTCTCTTATTTCCACCTTGAACATCTTAGGGCCATTCGTCGCTCCGTCTCCTCTTCAGTCTTTGCTATGCTGGTACATGCCTTCATCTCTTCATGCATAGACTACTGCAACTCTCTCCTCATCGGTCTTCCAAAAATTTGCCTTGCACCTTAATGCCGCTGCCAGACTGATAGCTTGCCTTCCACATCTCCACATTTGCATTAAAAGAACTTCACTGGCTCCCTCTACATGCAGCCGTTGCAAAATCTTCTGTTATTTTCAAGGCTCAGCGGGTCTTTTCCCAAAATACCTGCTCTCTAACATGCCTCATCCTGTTTTCATACTTCTATTGGCCCCTTCCTCTTTTCGGCCGCTCCATTCTTCCAGTAGGTTTGAACACTCGGTCCACGATCTAGAACAGCAACAGCTTAGACCAGGTTGTTTGCTTCTATTAGCCCCTCGCTCTGGAATGCACTTCCTACCCCTACTTGCTACTCATTCGTGTCTGGCTCTATCATCTTCCTTCGCTCTTCTCAAAACCTACCTTTTCTCTTGTGGCATTGCACATTGGAAGCACATCTGAACGCTGTTGACGCGCTATATAAATGCTTAGATATGATAATGGATAAAATATTGGTACAAAGATTAGAAGAAGATTGAGTCCTATAGCCTCTTATATGTAAACTCAAACTCATGTGGCATAGTAAATTAGGCGCTTTGGCGTGTTTCTTCCGATTCAGCATAGGTGCTGTAGTCGGGAGTGCCTCTAAACTCCATATTATGAGACGGGGTTGAGACGCGCTATATGTACAAAATAGCTTCTGAGCTTGGAAAGGTAATTTGGTAGTCTTTGATATTATGAACAGGTTTTCCAAGTGTTTTCACTGAGATGATGAATGCCTTTATAAAGACTGACTGACATTATTAGAAGCAAAACATCTGTGAACAGGACTAATGCTGAAATGATGCTATCAAGCTATATTAAATTGTGTTTTATAGCACTCCAAGTTTACATGTTTCTGTATTTTGTTCATTCTTATACATTGATTGTCTTCCTATTTCCCTGATGCTTGACTTGTTTACTTAATGACCATTCGATGTCTGATTATAAAAGGCACGACACTCATGGTAAGGTCGCTTTTGTGTGGAATTTCTTTTCTTTGTTGGTACCTTAACGTATTGCGTTGATTATTACTGTTGTTTACTTTTCATTTTACCTTATGAATCGTTCCTATTTTTAAATTTGGTAACCAAGTGATGATCGGGCACCTGTTAACTTCTACATCTTTGAAATTGACAATTGAATTGAAGCTACACATCCAATATGGGAAAATTCCAGTTTTTAATGACGTTAAGACATTGGTTTTCAGTCGGTGGTATGCATAGTTGCATACCACTGGTTGACCCCAGTGGTGGTACTTCATGGAGCTTGTTCATAGGCGATGTGATACATTCTTATGAGTCTATGTATATCCAATAATATTATATGCGACTTTGAATTCTGTTGCATTTTTAGCTTCAAGTCGTTTTAATATTGATGAAACTGGGCACAATTGTCTAACTCTAAAAGTTAGCAAATTAGACAGGCCTACTAATGTTAGTCCTAGAGTCAAGTCCTTAATAATTGATAGTTTGCAATAAACGGTAGCTATTGAGTATATTCACAACTAATTCATGCTATGATTTTAGTAATCTAAATTGACATTTCCAACTATGACATTACCTCCGATTCTCTGAACAAGCTCCATTTGTTGTCATGTGCATTGTCAGCTGGGGCTTCACCCCAGACCGTGTAAGAGAATGGAGACCTCTCAATTGCAAGCGGACTTGGTGCTCATCAGCCTCATATGTTGTTTTGATCTGACCTTTGCTGGTGATATGCCAACATATAATAAAGTTCGAAAACCGCAGTTTTATGGTACACATACTTACATGTCAGCAAGCTACACATTTTTAAAATGTGTAAAAATTTGAAGCTACACATCCAATGATGGACAAAATTGGACATGGGCAAGCTGACCCTTCAAAGACTTAATTCAAAGAGCAATAGGTTTCAAGTATGCGCATTCAGAAGCGTCTAATGCACATGTTAGAAATGCAGAAACAACATTTTATTTGCACTGAAACCAACAGTTACGAACACAGCAGTGTAAGCCATGACCTTTTTAATGAGATCCCAGGCGGAACTTCAACATCTTTCTTGACAGTACTGCTGCTAAACTAGTAAACCTATCGGATTATGGTTTTAGGTGTCCAGAAGCTAACTTACAAAGGCACATCATGAGGTTTATAAAAAAATTTTTGTCTATGTCAATTTGAAACAATTTCCACAGTGTCTCTGTGTGAATACTTCTCATGAACAGAATTGCGTGTTGTAACGTTTCTGTGAAAAAATTGTATTCTGCTATGTGTGTGATGGTGATTATTTATCATTTTTAATTGAAATGCCCAATTGCCCATTCGAAATTATTTTAAGCCTAAAAATTCGTACCAAATTTACAATACATGTACCGGTACAGTAATAATGTAGGACAAGAGGGAAAATGAGATAGAATGTAGATACGTTGTACTAATTTGACAACCTAGTACCATTGTATAAATATTATATTATAATGTAAGGTACTACAACTTCACTCAAAAACGTTCCTGATGATACTGACAGATATTATCAGGGCAATTCTTTAAAGTTTTAGACATCCATCAATTATATACATTTCCGTGTGTCTGGAGCACGTCTTTTAATAATGCCATATCTAGACCCAAATGTAATGCCTTTGGCTGGCTTTGTAGTATCTTGAAACCCAAAACTTAATACCTAGCATGTGGGATCAGTTGCACTTGCAGATATCCAATTTTATGCATAAGTTACCTATTTTGACTGAATTTATTGCTTTGCAAATTTACGGCCAGGCCTATATATATCAACAAAATCTGATTCAAAAAGTGATTCACACCTGCGTGATATGCACTCATTGGTCTGTTTCTTCTTCCACACAGGAAGAAGATACAGCCTACCAATGCATTGGGGCCGATGCAAGGCGGCAACCTTCACCACTATGCAACCACACCCACAATATTATAATATAATATTAACTGAATAATAGAGGATCACATTATTAATCTAATCAAAATCACTATTGACACACAACATGTCATTTAGTATGTTCTGTAGTGTCAACAGGGAGGTCCATAAGGGACCGTGGTCCTGCAAGGGAGGGCCACCTAAGTACATAAACATTTTAGATGGCGATACAGAGAAGACATCATTATAACATCATTCTGTGCTATGTTATCTTAACTAAACAGTATGTTATGTTATCTTATCTAATTTAGTTAACAGTGAGCACTCAGAGATTTAACATCTCTGCTAGCACAAAGGGCGTGTGGGGAGCAATGGGATAGTCGATGCCTTGCGTCCGAAGGGTTGCGGGTTCGATTCAGACCCGAGCCACCGCGTAAAAGGACCTTTAGCAAGTCATCAATAGTAGTGGACTTGAAGAGGCGATATAGAAATGCGTAAATAAAAAAATTAAGTTTCATGCTAAAATTTGAAATTCTTGTAACTGTTAAATTTAAGCCTGTAAGTAAATTCCATAGTGAGACCGAAGACCGTCAACAACTGAATTTAGAATGAGATAGGCATATTATAGTCTATGTATGTGTGTATTTCTATACTGCCTCTTAAAGTCCACTACTATTTAGAGGCGGTCCCGACTACAGCCCGAAGGTGTGACGGAGTTTTACACGCCGAAGCGCTTCAGCAATTGTGAGTGAAGAACTTGCTAAAGGTTCTCGTACCGATGACGAAAATCTCCGTTTGCGATGTCAATGTTAGTGCTAGTCAGTGTCAGCCAATAATCGACCGGGAATAATGCACGCGATGTTGTTATAGTCCGTGGCGTCGATGACCGAGTTTATGACGTGAGTGTTCAGTTCTTATCGGTCAGATAAGAGTAAGTTAATTACGTGTCTTATTCTGTTATCTGCCCTGCAGAAGCAAAAACAATTGCAGGTTGGCGTTGCCACTGTGACGGCCAGCCAGCCGTGACGAACTCACGCGGTCACGCTCTGACGAATACGACGATCGAGCCGTACTTGTGGTTAATGGGGTTTCGATGACGACTTCCATTTGTAGCATCAGTGCAACACATATCCCACCAGACAATTGCAGTTTCCAGCCATCGTATACACGCCGCTACTAGCAAATCACGAAATCTCAGCACGTAAGGTTCCATGCACCGTCACTGATTCACTTACATACATCGATATACATGTATTATGTAGGCACATGAATTATATATATCTCATTATAAACATATTAAAGTGTGAATGTATGTCGTTAAATCTGTCCTTCATGCAGGGGCGTCTACACCATAGAAGCCTTGGAGCAAATGCTCCTTTTCAGAAATAGGGGGAAGGTTTTTTGGCGAAATAGGGGGGGAAGTTGAAACTTTTTTAAACATCGTACCGTTGAGATCTTATCATAGGTTTCAAACTTCCATGCATGACTAAAGTGAAGGGCATGCATACTAATGAGAAAGAACATTTTGTAAAGGGACTTTTTGAAGTGGCTAAAATGGGCTCCATTTTGACAGTAAATGCTCAAAAATGCTTTGTTGGCTGGGGCTTCGCCTCAGACCCCGCTGGGAAGCTTACGACGCTCACCCAGACCCCATAGTCGTGGAAGATATTGTCCTAGTAGTCAAAATTTGTTAAAAATATTCACTGATCTACAGTGGCTAAGGGGGAAAATATTGAAATTGGGGGAGTTGTTCCAACGTCTCTGGGGATAGACGCCCCGCCTTCATGGTGCTTATTTTTTATTCATTCATGCATTTAAGACAATTTAGACTTTATAGCGCTCTTTTCCAGCTGAACGGAGGAAGTGACCACCCCAACCCCCATCATCGGCCTACAAGGGTCAAGCATGTAGGCCTTAAGGTTGGAGAAAGACCCAATTGGTATCTGCAAACCAGAGAGGTGATTACGGCGCTGTAACAAAAGCGCGCAGGACAAAAACGCTCCTACAAATTAATGCGCGTCGAAAATAATGTGCTCAATGAAATCGACCTCGACGAAAGCGCACCGACAAAAGAGCGAAACTATTATGCGCAACTATTATGATAATTATACGAATTGTAGGCGTTGTTTCTTGAGGGATGATAAATATATACCGCCTAACTTGAAGGTAGGCTGCTTAACTAGACCCGGCAATTTAACTATCAGTAGGCCTATTTCAAAAGTCATCCCGCTTCAAGTTTAACAATAGAACATTTTCTTCTTCATCCAGATTCTCGTTATAAGTATTTTAATCCTTTATCCAGCTTTTAGCTTTACTATAACATTTGCATCCTTCATCACAGTGTTATATTCACAGCAAATTAGCTCAAATTTAAGTTAAGTGAATCCTGCTTATTGATGTCATCAACATTGTTCGTGCGTATAAGCAACACGTTTAATGATTATGTCGTTTATGTAATTAATTTAATACAGGAATGTAACTAATTATTAATCATCTGAAAAGACAAATACAGGCTAATTTTTCTAATCAAGACAAGCTATGGCCTAATGGGAAAGTATCACGTACGGCTATTTTAAAAAAAGTTTCTATCATAATTATGCGCGCTTTTAATCTGTGCGCTATTGTCGAGTAGGCTATACGAGGTGGGCCCAAAAAAGTGAGAACAATGCTGTAAATTTGGTTGACTTCGAAATATTTCGATAAAATTTGGTGGTTATATGCAAACATGAGTTACCTTGAAGCCTGTGAAATTTCATTAATATATATTTACTTTTGCAGAAATATTATCAAAAAATTATTAAACATTATTAAGCACCAATAAACAGAGGGTGACGTCACTAAAAGTTGAATAACTTTTGTTCTGTGTGAGATATTTTGGTGAAATTTGGGAGTTTTACGTAAATATGAATTGCCTTTCAGTTCGAAAAATTTTATTTGAATTTTTTTATTTTAACCGAAATATTAAGAAAAAACCGTAGGGTTATCTTTTTTTGGCTCACCCTGTACATGTACATTTTGTTGGTACGATTATAGCTACTAAGATAATTTGACTCAAATTTGCACTAAGTATGGAAATCCCGATTAATCTATCTATCTTCACTCTGCCTTCCTTGCCATTCTCCTCCTACAATTCTTCCTTCTTGACTCCATCCATCTCCCCCACTCCTCGTCTGGAAGTCGTCCCTTCCTCCATGCACCGACTCACCTTAGTTCACAAACCCCCTAAGTGGCAGTTTTTCGCTGTTTTGGGTTTCATGTAGATGATGTAGAATTGTTAATATACTTCTAAACCTGTCGTTGAACTTCTTCAGTCATCAGAAGGCGCGACAGTACGTATAACATAATACATGTATAAATTGTTAAATTGTATATAGGAGAGACAATTCAGTCTGTAGGGTCTGACCTGATGAAAGCGACAATCTAGCCGAGTAGACAGCTGCTGTTAATCACGCCACGAATCTATTAATCACACGACGAGTCTATGCCGCACACTTTGCATAATGTAGGCCTATATATTTTATATGTATTCTTATCGGCTGTATAAGTATATACATATAGGCCTATAGTCTACAATATCTACATGATATATTATTTTATATATATAATTAAATATTGCAAATAGATGCACGAAACGCGTATCAACTGACCGTGATTAAAATCACCCTGGATATCCGTGTAGACATATGTATGAATATAGGCTATATGAATGCAGGCCTATACATAACGTGTTTATGTAGCCTATAATAGCTATAGGCCTAACACTAATAAATAACACTAATAAATATCTACAGACGATGCAACAGAGCAGTAAAATCATTTAAGTCGAGCTGTCTCTATCTCGTTCTCTTTCTCTGTTCCTCTCTGTCTCCATCTGACTCTGTCTGTCTTTGTCTTGTCTGTCTCTGTCGGTATATTATTGTTTATTGAGAAAAAGGGCTGTTAAATCGCAGCAAGTTACAGAGTTTACAAGTTAAGAAAATAAAGTAATTAATTAATCAAAATGTTCTCGTTAGTGGTAGGCCTAAATGTAATTCAATTGCGAGAAGGTGCAACTATTTTATGGAATTCGGAATGCATAGTTCTGATCACCTTTGGCTGGTAAAGTAGAAAATTGTGCAGTTTAGAACGAATCCGTATAGGGAGTCATTATTGGGGAAAGTATCGCCGAGAAACATATATGCTACATCAAATACAATAACGACCTTCAGCAATCGCTGCTCAGCTGCGTCGACCATCTGAGCGCGTCGGAAGAAGAAGAGTTCAGTGCACTTTCTGTCGGAAGCTTACCATGTAGTCTTGACTGCAGTGTCACCGACAGAAGCCCTATGTTAGTTGGCGCTGCACAAAGCAGGCGAGCAAAAGTCGTCGAGTCGAGCTCTTAAAATACTCAACGTGTGTAGAGAATCTCTGCAAGAAGCCAACCCCTCCATGATGTGAGTTCTAGAACGGAAGTCGTCTGTGATAGTGATCCCGAGTATCTTCATCTCTGTCACTCGCTCGACGCCCGGAAGGAGGTGGTGGTAACATTTCAGTTCCATTTCTTCTGTCTGTTTCTGTATCTATATTATGTATAAATATTTATTTATTTATTTATTTACTCAAACAATTCTATACTGCCCCTTCAAGTCCATTATTATTCAAAGGCGGTCCCGACTACAGCCAGAGGTGTATCGGTGTTAACACTTCGAAGCGCCACGAGCAATTCTGAGTGAGGAACTTGCTCAAGGCAGTGACTCGGGTAAGAATCGAACTCGAGACTCTTCGGGCGCAAGGCGGCGACTATCCCACTACACCACCAGTGGTCCACCACGCCCCACTTATATTATCAGGCCTATAATGAAAAGAGGAGTGTATTATATCTTAAATATAAGCCTATCGACGCATTTTTATAGTCTTAATTAAGATCAATAACATTCAATAGCAAATTAAGAGTAACCTATAATGGATATATAGTCCAACGCAGAATTTATGCAAAATGAGTCAAGCTCATATTTACTCAAATAGATAAGCATTTTATTAATATCCAGTTAGAATTAATTACACTTTTCTATAACAGGAATTGGTGTTACACATGAAGTACGCCTATTATTTTCATTAATTATCATTGGCATACACAGTAAACTAAATACGCATATCATATTCTCGTATTTGTACTTACTATTGCAGAAACGTGTTTTGTAATATCGCTATAGTTGAACTTTGTGTGTCTTGGAATTTTTTTTTTACTGAACAATGGCTTCAATAAAATAATTTATGGCCTGGACGAGCTCATTGCCTGTATTGTAATATGTACACTGTGTCCGGATGAAAAGTAGAACACTAAATGTTTGTCAATAACTCCTTGAAAACTAAACCAATACCTAT
>JAQFXW010000243.1:0-21141 GCA_034693945.1 Dendrobaena attemsi | reverse complement strand
TTATTCACACATTTCTATACCCCCTCTTCAAGTCTCCTACTACTTAGAGGCGGTCCCGACTACAGCTCGAAGGTGTGTCGGATTTTACACGCCGTAGCGCAACGAGCAATTGTGAGTGAAGAACTTGCTCAAGGCCCTTACGCGGCGGGTGGGATTCGAACCCGCAACCTTTCGGTTGCAAAGCTGCGACCTTCACCACTACACTACCGCGCCCCATAATAATATGCATATCTGTGTATCGCGGAGAACAATAGTAGCAGAACAACGTCCGAACAAATGGAAAATCCAATCCGATATATTACGACAGAGAGCGACAAGTGTCCGAGTAGCAGCGTTTGATCAGAGTTGACTGATGTCAACGCTTGAGTGGAAGAGTTGATGGATGACACTCTGTTGTGCCAGAGGACATCGATCATTGAACGACCTAATGACATGACATGATTGGATCATCGATGACATTATTCAACTGATAATTCAACAAGAACAAATCTATGCATGAATGCATGTTTACATGTATCGTGTAACCATGCATGCATGCTAATTTTGTTTATATGCAATGTACATGTATGCATGGCTGTATATGTAAGCATGTATGTATAACATGTATGTATGCATGTATGTATGTATGTCTGGCATTGAATATGCATTATTGTGCTTATGTGCATTTGTTTATGTAGGCCCTATGTATACGTCGGTGTGTACACTGTATCATGTATGCAATTATTTATGTACGTATGTACAATTGTACGTAATGTATTTAACAGTATACGGTATTTATGCTGTATGCTTGCATATTGTTACGACTGGTATACTTCTGCCGGGCCAGACTGTAAATGAAAATAATGCATACATAAGACCATAACCATGTTGACACACTAGATGTATAGCCAGTTAGCCACTGACCGTCACGACGTTATCACAGACATACAAGCAGACAGACATACAGAGATAGGCATGGACAGAGACAGAGAGAGACGAAGGAAACCGGACACAGGTTATAATCCTCTAGCGAATCAACTGAGTCATTGCTCTGCATGGTCAAATCAGAAATATGTAGGAACGTTGCTTGTAATAGATTGGCGCTATATAAATACCAGACGATAAGAGCTGAGTGCAATCACGGAAGAACAAAGATGATTGCCTTTCATGTACCGCTTCGAATAGATTGTTTAGCTGTTAGCATGCAATAATAGTGGTGCCTGGTAGACCATGATCCGTGTGCCAATCGCATGGCACAGCCTTGGACAGCTCTTCTATACGATGTGCCCAGCTACATTAATTGAGTTACGTGACTCTTCATGGAATATATATGCTATTTATTTGTGTTTCGAGCAGATTGGTTTGGAAGCGCCTCTGTTGAGGCTTATCTAAGATGCGCTTTATAAATTGAAGATTACAATTACAATTAAGTGTTTCGTGGAATATACATGTATGCTTGTATTTATGCTTGTATTTATGTATGTGTGTATTACGTACGTATGTTATACTATGTGTATTTGTAGGTAGGGACTATATGCCTATGCATGCTTTCTTTGTATGTATTTAACTTTAATGTATGTGTTCATTTTGTTCATGTTAATCATGTATTTATTGGCGGCGTAATGTTGGCTATTTAATAATTTAATTTCAATTGATTGACGATCTATAAGATCGAGTCCCGTAACCTCGAAAAGACTCAAATGACATTTTTTCGCCAGGTAGTTCTCAATAGTATAGCTCCAAAATAAGTCGACAGGTTATCTTAATTATATTGATTGAAATCTATAGCAAAATGTCAGATCACAAGGTTGCTCCCCCAATCTATATATCGGGATCGTTTCAAGACGAACTCGCAAAAATAATAAGCAAAAATATAAAGCAGGAAATAATTTAGGAACGCGTGACGTTTACTCACCATGCAGCCCTCTCTATATTATTTCTCTTGCGCTATATCGTGCTGGTCTGTTAGGTCTGTATTTATATTATCCCGACCTTGCGTGCCACCTAACGGGCGCTCTCTTTCTGAATAGCACATCTCTGACCAATTCCCTTCTTTTGTGCTGCCTCTATTCTCTCTCTGTCTGTTCTGTTCCGTCATTCACGAAACCCTCTCTGCTTTCTTCCATTCGCCATTTCCACCGATTCCATCAACGCTGTTTTGCTCTGCTGTCAATCATAGAACTCGGCTGCACAATCGCCGAGATTAATCGACTCTATACCTTCGCTGTCGACGTCTATTTTGAGCACAAGCCGTACGTTTCCCAATTACACACAATGTACTAACGTATATATAAATGCGCTTGTTCATAGATAGGCCTACGTACATGTCTTGCACATAATAATTACGTAAGTTATATTACATACTCTGTACACACACGCATAACACAGGCCTACATAAACGTAATTATTGTAGACTTGCAAAGCACCCTAGAAGTAGCTCGCTACCAACGGTGCTATACAAATCGTCGTATTTACATTACATTACATTACATCAATGTTCAGTCATATGGTTGTGCATGCATTTCTAAACTGATTGTAAAGAGCGAGATATCAGAGTACAGTGATATTGTATTGTAGAAAATCTGAGGGGTTTGTTCGGTAATTCATGTACTTTGTCGATTGCAGCCATTTCCGACCCACTCGTGGGTGCTGCCAGGAGACAGTCGGCCATCACCGTCAATCGAATACAACAGTCGAGTCCTTCATATGGAAGTGACACCCAACTGAACAGACTACCGGAAACAGACATCCCTAATCTCGAAATGGAGGGACGATCTACTCCAGCTGTTAGTGCTCTTGTTTGTCCCAACTACCAAGCAAGGCCCCATGTACTTAATGTAACTGTAATTGTAACATGATATGGTCCATCTTTAAGAACCCCTCAGAGAGGGTACACAGTTTCTGATTAAAATGAGCCAGAGAATAGACAGATTAATTAGTCAGATGGTATGAGTTAAAGAGACGTGTATAGTTATATCTTTCCAGAAGTCCTGCCTGCACCTCATCGTAGTGGAAGGTTGAACAGATATGTAGGGGATTGCCTGGTGAGGCTAGGCCTTCAGTGGAGAATGCCTTGGCCGAAGAACCACTAGGGCGCTACGCAAGGTGGACAGGCTCACCAGGAACCCTGAAAGTGTTGGCTAATGCAGAGGCAGATGTTGGGACAAAGAGGCCGATTAATATTCCCAGCGGCTTCCTGACCCTATCGGGAGAGGGCTGGTCACCACCAGGCAAAGAGACAAAGAAACCTCAACTTGTTGAGGCCTCATCGTCAGCACAAGCCTGATGAACAAAAGGAAAGGAGGAGAAAGATTTTAGTTATATATTGAGGTTAGTTTTAATTAAGTACTGAATTATCATTTTGTAATGTAAACATGGTTTCGTTTTAGGAGTCTTCTCTTGGATACAGATTGTCTGCTGAAGAATGGCAAGGTTAGTTCTTGTTTCATGCATTAATTCATTTTGATTCGATTGATTATTACTTGCTTCACAGAATATAGCAGTATGATTATTTTTGTTAGTTTTGGTAATCTCTATCATTTTTGTTAAATTCATATTGTCCGTCATGTTTTTGTTGATAGGACATTTATTTTGCGTGAATTGATTTACAGCCCCAGATGCATTCACCAGAGAAAAACTTGACTTTGATATTAACTAAATTTTTATGTTGTGATTTTTTGTGAAAGTCTGAATCATTGTGCTTAACATGTTTGTATGCTAGGCCAGCATGTGGGCAGTCTGCAGGCAGTCAAGGAAAGTCTGAGGCGAATGCGCTGGCGACATGAGCGACTCAACAACATGTCAATCCCTACCTCCAACTCTGTGCTACATGACGAGAACCAGCGTCACTCGACATACGTCGAACAGCAGCACGTCCATCACCAGGACCGTGCCCTTCACAGCATCGCTAGTGAACTCATTCAGTATGCCTGGGACTATGGGAGTTCTGAGGGAAGCGGTGTTCTTCTCGCCCCACATGGTGCCCTTAACGGAGGAGGGAGAGACAACGATGAGAGTGGGGTCTGTACCGATACAAGCATCATCTCCGTTGCTATGTTCCACCAACAACAGAGGGCAGAGGTTTGGTTTCAGATTTTTTGTGATTGTAGTTCTTTGTAGCGGTCACTGTTATAGTTGGATTTACATGCTAACCATTGCCTCATTAGTTAATCAGTGCTTAGCTTTGGTTAGCAGCAACCAAGTCTGGAAAAGTCATCGATTTTGCACTGCTTCATTTACTGCAATTAGCTGATGTTGCATTGTTTATGGCTATTGAAGGGAAAATATTTGAACTTGATTGTGGCAATTAGTGCAGACGTATTACCGTTACAGGAGGCATTGAACCAGACTATGAATTATTTATAATATCATTATTGGCTTCCTATAACTAGCATCAATATTGATGTCCGGAGTAATTCCCACTCGGTGGAGTCTAAAGTTTTGTCGAAACAAGCAATATATCGATTCTTGACCAATGTTTTTGTAACAGTCACGACTCGAGGCATTGAATCAGATCCTGGAGATGCTTTCCACACAGAAGGAAAAATCGGAGATGGAGTCGGCCTCTCGGCGACCAGGCTTCACATCCACCGTACCAATTGTGACCTCAACGACGCTACTCAATTCTGTCCACCAGCAATTCCTGACTGGATGCTTTGGATTGGGAGCCCTCAGCACCGACTTGACCTCCAGTTCACAGCTTTACCACTACCAGGTCTGTTTGCTCTGTGCACATTTTCATCAAGATAGGGTGAGTGAGTGTTCAATAAGTGGTAGGTCAATGATGTTATGCCTGTGAAAAAGCTGGTTCCGCGACTTTGCTGTAGTGGGCTCTTTAGAAACTTTGAGATTACGATTACGATTAACCTCTGAGTAACAATACACGTGAAGAGAAATCTCGGAATAAGTAAAAATAAATAAATAAATAATATAATCAACTTCTATGTTGCTTTGTTGCAAAGGTTGTGCTGGGAAATGGTTTCTCAATATTCCATTCCTTCATTAATTTCAAGAATTTTTATTATTTGCCGCTTTAAAAGAATGCAGCGTCGCCTGTATTGTGTTCATGTACTTTCAACTTTTGTTACTTCAATGTGCTTGTTGGGCTTAAACAGTAGGATTGGGAAAGTTTGTGTGGAAGCTCGATTTACTAGAAATAACACCATTGCACTCATCCACTTAAGAAGCTAGAGCGATGAAGCTGATAAAATGCAATCTAACATTTGTTTGGCGTTATTCAAGAATCAGTCAAGTTGATACTCTGTTGAATGTTTGCAGGACTGCATCCATGCGGCTGGATCAGCAACACAACAGGCCATTCAACTAGTTGTTCATCGTATTTATGAGTATCTTGTCTCTGCGTTGGCACAGAAGCACTGCACTGGAAACTGTGAGAAAGGTTAGAGAGATGCAAATTTATTGGCTAATATTTAGAAAGATGGTTAATAGATTAGTGCGTCGAACACGATAAAATTTGTGTATTGGTGAGATGATGAGATTTATGATTAAGATGCATTATGATATATTCGGTATAATATTTAATACAAGTCAGTATATATATAAATACTATATAGGTCAAGACACGACGGTATCACTATTTATGTCAAGATTGAATTTAGCAATCTTACTGCTCTACTTTTTTATGTAACTGTAGGTGACCCAGTCTAGTGGGATAATATTTCCTTTTGGGTCTTCCTGTTGGCTTTGAGCGAGGACAAAAATATGTTTAACTTTGCCTGTTTATTAATGTTGTACTGTCTTGTTCTTGTCAATAAAACGCCATTGAATTGAATATATACACTGCTGATGGTGGTGTTGATGATGATGATCGTGATGCTAGCTGATGGTAATCATTTGTAGGAGTTCAGCGTCGGCAGTTGTTGACGATATTTGCCTTGAGCGTTAAGTATCGTGCGGTGGATGTTTCGCTGGCTGTGTCGTGTGGAATTCTTCCGCTGCTCTTCCGTCTGTGTGGGTCGCCGGGTGTCGTAATGCAGACGGGCATCAGTCTGTTTGATGGTGCCGGCCATGCCAACCTCGGTGCCATTCTCAAGATGGCGTCGATGAACCTTCTACAGATCTTGGCCATGACTGCTAGGTAGATTGGTTTTGTATTGCATTGTATTTTAGCATTTATGTAACGTCTCTCGTAATATGAATTGTTCAGAGGCGCTCCTGACTACAGCGCTGAGTCGGTGTTAACACGCTGATGCGCTTCATTTACTGTGCCACCTGGCGAGAGAAGGTTGAGTTTACCTATGGAAGGCTAGGGTATTGATCTATGGATCGTATAGTCCTCATACCAGTATCTTATCCATTATTTTACCTCTTTTCGACAGAGCAAGTGATTGAAGGACTTGCTCAGGGCCCTTATGTAGTAGCTCGAGGTAAATTCGAACCTGCAACCCTTAGGTCACAAGGCGCCGAACATACCACTACACCAATCCACCATGTCCCACTATAATGGAATTTGGTTCAGTGCAAACATTTAATGCGGATTGTAATTGCTGTCGTGTAGCACATGTGCGGACAAGTTGACAACCGGTGTCCTTCAGTCCCTCGTTGACATCCAATGGCATCAGCTGTATGCAATGGTCCGAGCCCTTTCGGTCAACGTATCCATGGCTGATGTCAACGATGACGATGGCAACCGGTTGGCTCTGGAGGCTGACCATTTTGAGGAAAAGGTCAACAAAGAAAGTGAAGGTATGTGTGCTAGGGATATGATTATTTATGAGGTATATAGTCTTCTTCCGAGATTTGAATGATAAATTAGACTCATGAGCATATATTTAAATACAGGATGTGATTTCGGAACCTCTGAGGAGTGTTGATAGTGGTTTCAACTTCATCTCTGATATTATACCCTGTATACATGATAACAGCTTAAACTTTTGTCAAGAACCATGTCTTACTTTGTGTCCAACTATCTAACAATGTCAGCAATGTCGACATGCATGTCTTTGTATGTTATACTCAAACTATTGGCTTATAGGCAACTGACTTAAGCCTTGCTCAGTTGTGTGAGTTGAGAACTTAAAAAAACGGTGACAGTTACAGATTAATTGCTGTCTGCTGACACTTGTTCTGTTTCTTTGCAGGGCTTGTGGATGTGCATAACTCCGAAATTGCACTTGGCGACTTTCTAGTTTTCCTGACACGTGTTGCATCATCGCTGAAAATTCAAGCAAAGATGACAACCCTTAAGTGGACTCAGCTGCTCCTAAAGCTTATTGGTCATGATGAGGAAACAGGTATGCAGTCGAAATTAGTAGCCTTTGGTCGTAGCAAGCTGTGCTATTACCATCAAGGTCTAAATTGATCAAAGTTAATGCTCTGCATAAAAGCAGCAGTATCATGTGACTTTTGTGTAGTATTTTTTATTGTTAAAATAGCCAATAAACAGCGTGATATATCACATCTGTTTGTACATGTTAAGTTTACAAGAGTAATTACAGAGTGTGAGACACATATTAGAAGAAACGTAAATAACTAAGAAGTCAAACAAACAGACAATCATTCAAACGACATGAAGCAAAGAGAGGTTAAAGAAATTTAATAATCATAATAGAGGTTCACAACATACTGGTACATGTTTTTCATTACTGCACATGGGAAATTGTTTTTAGGTTAAGGTGGTTAAATAGGACCCAATTAATCAAATGAGGAGCAATGATTAACGCAATAATGGAGCTATCATGTACTAAGATATATGTCAAGACGCCTTAATGTGTGTGAAGAAACTGAATCTGCCTTTCGTTGGCTTTTGGGACTAAATGATAATGCCATTAATTTGAACTGTAAAACGAATTAGATGTTATTTTTGTTTCAGGCTATCCAGCCATCAGTAATCTTCGAACACGGCTCCTTGGTTTGCGTCTACTTGAGACCATTCTACCTTCGTCCGTCTCGAACAACGATTCTCAGAACAAACAAGAGGTTTCTATTGACAAATTTACTTTCAAGTTTGCTCAGCTTAAGTTCATCAGTTTTGTTGTATAAGTACTGTGCGTCTAAGATGCAGTTAAGTTAAGCGCCTCTGAGTAGGGTTCTTGAAGGGGTGCTATACAAATTGTGATTGATTGATTGATTGATTGAAGTTCTTGAGCATTTAAACTGCCGATGTGGTTTTTGTCTTTGTGACCGAACTTCATCTTGCGTGTGTTGATTTGAACTGTACTGTCTGCCATTTTGTTATGAATGTTCTTTAGAGGCATGCAATACATGTATGCTTTTTACTGGACAATAATAATAGGACAATCTAAATAGCGCCTTAGCTCAGCCGAGGCTGAAGGAAGGTGCTGTACAGTGTACATGAGCTTAGAAAGTCAAGCATAGACATAAGATTGTTTGTTCTTGAAACTATTGTACAGCACTTAAGTACATTTTAGTTTGGTCCTATAATCATATTTTAAGGCCACTGAGGAGTGCCTTTAGAAGTGTTTTTGCCCAAACATGTTCACTTAGCATGTTTTTCCTTACCATGCTTTAAAAAAACCAGTTCAATAAACAGTTAAAACTGTACTTTTAAGGCAGCTCTGCACAATAGTCTTTGTGCTGATAGTAGACTGAACATGCGCCCCAGAAGTAGCTTGCTACTAACAATGCTATGGAAATTGTCGTATTTACATTATATTACACTAGTCTTATGCATCTCTCATCCCTTAGTTTTGGAAGTGACCCTGGTGCAAGTGTTGTATCCATTTCAGGTGGCCGAAATTCTCCTCTCGAACCTTGGCTATTCCATGTGGACCTGGCCACAGCTGGAGGCCATGCGCTACATGCACCAGCAGAAAGACCATCTGGAGAAGGTCTTGACCTCCATGTCACAGTCGACCGAATCTACACTGGCCGGTTCTGAGGCTCCAGGGGGCCTGCCTGGTCTTAGGACCAACAGCAGCCGAGCACTGCTCGATATTTCGTTTGATGCAGACAAAATGCTCAACTGCTCGATTGAAAATGGCCAGACGCTGGTACATGGAGCAGGTGGACGAGGGTATGGAGTGGCTGGGGTACCCGTGTCTAGTGGCTGCTACCAGTGGAAGGTCTGTAGTTCACTCCTTTAATGAAACTTGTTTTCCGTTTACTTCTAAATCTGGAAAATTGCCAAGAAGGTCATTAACACCAAACTCATTAAATGCAGAGCTTACTCTTTGCTTCTAAATTACACTGGCTTTAAATTATGACAAAGTTACAGAAACTTACTTTTGCTGTATTTCACAGATGCCTTCATAAACCTTGTTTAAATATTAATTTGAGAGCAGCATAGTCATTTGATAGGATTCAAATATGAGGCTTGTTCCATATGTTGTATTTGTGTCAGAAAGTGAACCAGGTAGTTGATGTATGTCAGAACACATATCATTGTGCATGTTTAAGTATGTTACCTCACAAGGCACTGATATTCATATTTTGTTAATCAATCATGAATCTCAAATTTTGTTGTTTAGTCATATATAACTTGACATCATGTTCTTTTTGTGTCAGAAATTGAGGTAGCTGATATATGTATGAATGTATGTGTCAGAACACTTTTTAAGTATGATACTTCGCACAAGGCACCAGCACTCTTATTGTGTTGGTCGATTGTAAATCTCTATTTATTTTATTCGGTCATACATAAATTGCCATTTGCCTGTATCCATGGGTAGCTGTTAAACAAGTGCACATACTGTTTGTTTTCCAGTTTCTAATGGTGAAAGAGAATCGTGGCAACGAGGGTACGTGTGTTGGAGTCTGCAAATGGCCAGTCACTGACTACAGCCATCGCACGACATCTGACATGTGGCTCTATCGAGCGTACAGCGGCAACCTCTATCACAACGGAGAGCAGAGCCTCACTCTGCCGAGCTTTACGCAATCCGATTACATTACATGTATACTGGATGTCGACAGCAAGACGCTTTCCTTTGGCAAAAATGGAGAGGTAATGTAACTGGTTTACATAACATTAGACGATGATATTGATGTTACTATGTTACTTACTGTGATACATCAGTGCGCTGGTAAATAAATATGAATAGTAGGCCTACTAGCTATAACTCATCAAAAGTGACAGACCTTTTAGTGTGTGAATTTTAGCATGAATTAGTTACTTGTGCATAAGCGAATAAATTGACTAATGTTAATTTTGTAAGCGTCCATAGTGAATGAAGCTGTAACCTATAAAATCTGCAAAATGCAAACCTAACAAATAAATTTATACTAATCAGAGCTATTTATGGAGCATTAGTTCCAGATATCGTTACATTGTTATGATGATAATTATGGTTTAGATATTTTTTGTTAACATATTTCAATACCGCCCCTTCCAAGTCCATTTACTACTCAGAGGTAGAATTATGACAGTATAATTTCAAAGAAAAGTCACTGGTCCCTCAATAGGGAAGACAGCCTTCCAACTCAACTTAGAACGTCGATGGCTTTCATTTGTTTAAAACTATTTTACGTAAATATATCTTTTCTAAGGATATTTAAGTTCATATCGTGTGTACTTTATTTAATTATTTAAGTCTTAAAAATTGTATGCTTTGTTTCATTTTGTAACCATGATTGCCTTATTATGAAATTATAATTTATGTGATTCTTAATAGCGGAATTGGACTAGGACTCGCCATTTTCATTTAATATTAAAGTTTAATTTGATTCAACTAAATTACTTTTTGCACTAGATTTGATAAAAAGTGTGGTTATGGTCATAATAATACTGCAGTTCATTTCTCTAATATCTATGTTTCAAAGTGCTCATGCCACAACATCTGTTGGAAGGCTGTTGGGCCGTAAACAAGAGTAAACTGTCCTGTATGTTCCCGCGCCTCAGATTCACATTTCAGTGTGACATTGCGCGTGTTACAAATCTAGCAAATAACAATAATTGTTCCGTCATGTCTGTTCTGTCATGTGTTCCGTCATATGTGTTCTATCATGTATGCTGTATGATCATTTTAATAGATTTACACTTCTAGATTATTGGTAGGCAATGGTAGCATGCTGTCTTTATTGACAGGTCTAACAGGTTGTTAAAGTAAGAACACTTAACATGCAACCTCTGTGAAGTGACTATTTCTTCCTCTGCTCCTCCCCTTACTCAGGATGAGGCCTGTCACAAGTAATTCTTTTTTATGTAAGCTCACTGCAGATTGTCGGTTTGTGTGATACAATACCATACAATTAGTTGTATTGGAGGATTGTCTTGCTTTTCTCAGGAGCCAAAACTGGCATTTGAAGATGTGAATGCCAGTGAGCTGTATCCATGTGTCATGTTCTACAGCAGCAATCCTGGAGAGAAGGTTAGCACGGAATCACACAGGCAGACTTTATAAGCAGACATTTACACGAAGGCACAGACGGAAGAACAGAAACTGACCATAAATGATAGACAGACTGTGTTCGTTGAAGGAAAGAGATACAGACAACTGTGGATGCATGTTTACTTGGTTATCTAGGATCTTGGATTTTAGATGCGTTTAGCAAAGGAAGACAAAGACAGGTATGTTTATAGAACTATGTGCCAAGGAGTCAGTTCAATGACCAGCTGCATAGTTTATCAGTGCGTTTTAGTACATGCTGTTTGATTAAGGGTTAAAGTGTTGGATTGTGCTTGGGCTAATACTGTTTACTTTCTGGTTTGGACTATCAAAGGCAACCTCTTTTCTGTTGAACCAGTGACATGACTTATCAGTAAATGATCAGTGTTGTCACTGAATAACTTTATATATGTTACATCGAATGCTCGTTATCAGGAATATGTATGTTCACTGAAATTTCAGGGAATGTATATAAACCTGAAGGAAACTGTATGTTACAAAACTGGTTGGATTAAGTATTTGTTTGCTGCATGGAACTGACTTAATCATACTGTCCTGTGACTTGTAAATTAAAGTATGCAATTAATGCAACCCAGTTTTCTGTAAAGAAAAGAATATCTTTAAAGTTTCAATTATACAGTGTGTATACAATTATACACAATTGATGTGTGACACGGTGCTGATCTCGTAGCGCGTGTGCTCATGGAGCGGCCGATGCGAGATTGATGCCGTGTAGCGACTTTGGGCAAGTTGTTTGCACACACGTGCCTCTGTCACCAAGCAGTATAATTTGGTACCGGCCTAAGCTGGGAAGTAAATGGCAAGTCCTGTGATACATTGGCCCCGTGTCCAGGGAACCTTGGGATTCGTCCATTGCCAGCTCAGGACCAAGAAAAATGAGATGAGTGCCTCCCAATGGGCCTTCGGTCTGTGGTTGGACTTTACTCTTTTTTTCCTTATACAGATTGAAATTTCAGAGAATATACATATTCCCTACGCATTCTCTGTTAGATATACAAATACAGTACTTGAAAGCGGCATTGTGTATGTTGATTAGGTGAAGATCAGTGACATGCAGTTTCGTGGTCTGCCAGAGACGATGCTTCCAGGAGACCCGCACTGTGCCCCCGCTCATGTCGTTATGGCCGAGTCATTGGCGGGAGTTTTGAGGTCGCTCCACCGGAACGACTCGTGGAATGCGACTGTTAATGCAGCAATCCTGTCTCGACTGGCGCTCGTCCGTCGACTCGTGGACCAGATGTCGCTTGAAGCTGGTAAACAGACTAAAGAGGATGACCAGGATGAGCAAAAGGAAGAGGAGGAGGAGGAGGATATCAAGGAAGGAGATGAAGAGAATGCAACGAGTGCTGAAGAAAAGAAAGACTCACCAGGTAGTGAAGTGATTCTTGCATTTGGTAAATGAAATGTGCACAACTGACTATAATTATCAATCAATCAATCGATCAAAATAATTTGCGTAGCACCCCTTCAAGACAATTGCGTTGTGCTTGGAAATTGAGGCAATTAATTGATCACTTGAGTGTTTACGCCAATTGTGACTTTGACTGGGAATTCTGCATAGAAATGGTTAACCTCGATATCGGGTGAAAAACTTCTCACTGGTTTTCAATGTTATCCCAAATCAATGATTGGCAAAAATACATGCTATTGTCATTCTAACTACAACTTTCATCTCTGTGTTGATGACCATTTTAGGTCATTATCATACAAAGAACATATTCTGAATGTGCAAGATTATTTTCTATTCAGACTTATGCATACGAATACTCCGCATGCTTTTATTATCCAGAATGTAGAGAGTACGTGCTGTATGCGCATTCAATTGAAATCCTGCAGCGCTTCAATCGAGTGCAATAGAAAGAAAGTTTTTGATAGCCTAGAATGCTTGCAATTAATTGTCATTTGAAACTGATTCTCTGGTGTTTTGAAGAGGAATTGGTAGAGAAGAAGAAGAAGAGGAGACGAAAAAGGAAAGACAGTCAGGAGGTCAAGTTTGAGGATGCTAAAGTAGTCACACCAAAGGAAGAGAGTGGAGGAGATGTCAGACCAAATACTCACCTGGACTCCCTTGAGGGACTCAGTAAAACGGTAAATTTTCTTATATGTATTTGTTCTTTTAGAGATTTTATAGCTGATTAAGGTAAAGTATTTTGTGTTTAGACTAGCACATTTGACTTGCATCTCTTGCCATCTGAGCCGATTTTGGATGTTGTAACAAGCTTTCACGGGAGCACGGAATGTGTTGCCTACAATTTGTTGTTTTGTCCGGCAGCGTGGTACTAGACAGAGTGCTGGAAATCTATGGCAGAGCTAAACAATGAGAGCCATTTACATTACGACCATCAATTAATGGCAGGCTAGGCTGTCTGATGCCTGCTTATCCTAACATCCTCTTGGGGTCATCGTGCAATGGTTTGTGCTTAGGCCTCCAATGTTAAAACTTTTCTTCTGAAAAAGTCTATTATATGGACGTTTAATTTAGTGTGATACCTTCGCCTTTCTTGTTCAAAGGTTTAAACAAAATAGTAAAGGGATTTTTTAAACGTGCGTCAATGTCCTTGAAACGCACTGAACATACACCGGATCAATTTCCAGAATTCTGCTGTATTATTTCATTTTTTGTTGAAGGTGTGGCCAGCCCTCGCAGTCATTGGAGGGGTCGATCGGGGTCTTCGAATGGGCGGCCGGTGTCGATCAAAGGTCAGCGGTCGAAATGGAACACTGCTTGGAACCCTAAAGGAGGGATCTCTCTCTGCAAAGGTCCTCTGGGATGACTCAGATGCCATCATAAGGTCAGATTCATCTGCTGTCTCCTTCCGTTAGGCAAATTAGATATTAATACATATCCGACAAGATGTACATTTAATTACAAAGTACGGATTGCACAGAACATTGAACTCGAAGAGCTTATCTAGTCATCTCTGCCACCTGATGGATACAATGTTAAATGAAGTCATAAGACGATTACGGTACTAATGGCAATACTTTGCATCACAGTAAATTGTAATGATAATATATGTTGTTGCTTTTCCAGCGATTGTCCCATCGGTAGTCTTGAGCCACTGGAGCCAACCGACTTTGATGCTTCCAAGCTGCGTGATCTTTCTCCAGTTCTGCTCCAGGACCTCATGAACCTGACGTTCATGAGCGACGAAAAGCTCAGCACGAACCCACTCTATCCAAAAACGCGATCATCCCAAACCAGTACGTTTGTTTACGAAAAGAAAAGTTCTCCATCTGTCGAGAAGGACCTACTGGAAGCAAATGACCAGGAAAGGCAAGGAAATGAAAGCATCACAAGGGTCGGCAGCCGTGCGTGCAGACTTGCAAACCGTGATGATGAGCTGAACGACCATAACGCCGACAAGAAACCTGCAGTCCCAGCTTCCCTGCCGCCGAGATCACGAAGCGAAGGGGACGATGAAGCACTTTTGTCTGTTTCCGAGAGCCTATCGCTGCCGTTTGTAAGCTGCGGGGAAGATCCATCGTCAAATCGGGCGGTTTGCACGGAGCTGCAGGCAAGACCTGAGACTCTCAAGCGAACTGCAAGTGCTTTTCAACGAGCGAATCCCACCTCAGAACATGGTTCTGCTTCTGGGGCTTATCCGCTAGAGAATTTGGGTAATTGGAAGCATACCTCTGTTCGCCTAATGTTTATTTACAGTTTCTGTGTGCAGAGAGGAAACTGTAACACAATCATTATTATTATTATTGCGGAATTTTTATATAGCGCCCCTTCAAGGCAATCTACTCAGAAGCGCTCTGTACTTTTCATTAGATGATGTCTCTGGGAAATCAATGGGCTCAGACTGATGCGACAGATAATATTGTCATTTAAGCTTTTCATTAGTGACCGACGGTACAGGGATCAATGAGCATGCAATTTATTTCGTACCAGCCTCAAATGATATTTAGAAATTTTGTGTGGTGTATAGATGTCTCTTTACGATGCTTCCTTGATGGAAGAACTATATTTTATGATGTAATGCATTGGAAATTCATGTTTTGACTGATCTTTTAATGTCTTAAGAAGGGGTAGGATATGTCTCCAATCAACAAACTAAGGTACAGTCAGACATTTTAAGCTTTAGCCTACTAAATTAATTTATGACTGCTTGTTTAATTGTCGGTTATTGCTAGTAAACTTAAATTATTAATAATTCAATGTCTTGAGCACACCAAGTTGTTTTTCTATTTGCAGATGATTCTGTCGATTGCATCAAGCCTGATGATGGTGATGTTGTGACGACATCTGATCGATTTAACCGTGACAGATCTGCATCCTCTCCAGACTCCACAGTCGCTTGCCACCTGGCTATATCCGAATTTAGGCTGCTGCAGATGGCAGCACTGCAGCTCGGCGCTCTCAAATGCCTCAACGTTTTCCTCAGCAGCAGCAAGTTTACCGAGCTCCTACTTGTTCCGAAGGGTGACGTAGGTGCAAAGAAGGTGGCCGCCAGCAATGGAGCAAAAGGAGAGAGCGACAGCGAGATGAGGGAGGCGCTGCGCATGATCTTGAAGCAGATGGTGAAGCGAGCCGTGATGCCGTCGCCGATCAAGCGTAGCATTCAGCTGATTGAGCTTGAGCGAGCACAGAGCATGCTTCAGAAGGTGACTGCTTACCTGCACGCTGACGAGACGGTTGGAGTACAGAACATCCGAGGTACTTATTGAATACCAGGATCTGGTGTCCTTTCAAAATTCATTTTATTTCAAATATTTCTATACTGTTTCTTCAAGCTACCACTACTCAGGGCCGGTCCCTGCTACAGCCCAGATTCCAGAGGTGTGTCAGAGTTTTTTTGAAGCATCTCTATCAATTCTGAGTGAAGGGCTTGTTCATGGTTCCTACGCTGTGGCTTGGGTCTGAATTGAATCAGCGACCGTCTAGCGCAAGGTGATGACTATCCCACTACACCAGTGGTATGCCACAATGCCAAGGGTTCATCTAGTAATTTCTAGTTACATCTTCCTCAACAACAACCCTGGCAGTTTTGTCTTGTGTAAAATATGCCTTTTTATAAACTTTTTCAAATAAAATCATGTAATGTTATGTATTTATATGGTTGATGAACTTTATCGTATTGATGTTGATCTGCCTGGGTCGAGTTTTAGAATGACTTGATTTCTTCGTGCAGAATCGTTGGAGGAGTTGAGAGGCAGGTCACGTCCAAAACAGCCTGACGTGAGCAAATCCGATATTTCACATCGCCTGCGAATTGCACTGACAACATCTGCGGAAAATAGGGTTGGGCACAGTTCAAGTATAATGGAATCAGGGTCGAGGGACGTCATTTGCCCAAGCCTTCTTCAGGATACTGGAAGCAACGAGGCACTGCCGCGAATTCTACGGCAACAGCGCGAATCGATCTTGCACCATCTGGTGCAGAGCTCACGCCGTGATGTGCTTGGACAGAGAATGCAAGAAAGAAGAGATTCACTGAATCGGTAAGTAAGTTCTTCCATAGCTTAACACAGAGCTTCTGCTCTTTTCGCTCAAATAATGTGATTTCTACATTAGTCAGCAACTTGCTTACTCACATGTGCTTCTGGATAACCTGGTGTCCTATGATTAGCTTTATAATGACTTTTTATAAATATGTAGTCTATGGGTAGTTATCATAATCTAATTTAATGTCTCAAGAACTTCTAAGACCTGTACCAGTCTTTCACCTTAAAACGTTATCAGCTGATGTATCCACAGAGGAATGAGGATGTGTATTATATGTTACAAATTCTGCTAAAAAGTCTTAGTATTAGCGTCTAGCACTTGCCATGAATAATGTTTGTGGTGTTTCTCTGCAGCTTACCGAGTTCTACAAATCTTTATTTATTAGAAATTGTATCTCTCCTAAGCTGTCTATGCAATATAGCATCTATTATTGTAAAACTACGCAGTCAGAACTTTTTGCCTTTTTTATGTATATTGTAATAGACAGCAGATGCAAAGAAGGGGTTATTTCGTAGTGGTTTGCTTGTCAGAACTGCGTTAATTTAAAATTTGTTATTCTTGACAGGCAGGAGTCTCAGTGGCTTGCTCCAAATTCATCTGCATTTACGCGGGTGGAGCAGACCCTTCGTAGCTCTTCCATCTCTCCTCCTGCTTCGGAGGATGCCACTCGGATGCAGCTGAGATTCTCTCCAGGACGAACAAGTTGAGACGCTTATAATATTTTTGTCTCATTAGTCATCATTTATGCAACTTGTTATTTTTTAACAAATCTATTAACGTTCTGCTAGGATACCATATAACGCTACCAAATGCTGTCTTGTTCTGTTGTACTGTATGGTATCGAACATTTGTAAAGCACAGCTAGGACAGGGTAAACGGTTCAGAGGTGCTCCCAGTGAACAAGGCCATGACAGAAGAAATGGTCTTTAGAAGAGCCTAGGCGGAGGGGTAACCATTTGGAATTTTAGATTGTCTGGTTGTGTGAGTTTGGGAGCTTGCCTTAGTAGTGTCATCTTCCAGTTTTTGGAGTGTTTGTTACTTGTATGTATGCGTATATATATATATCTTTAAAAATTGAAGAAGCAAGGAGTGCTTTTGGCAAGAAGATTAGTGTAGAAATGTCTAAATTGTATACATAAATCTAAAATGCTGATCTCATAAATTGCCTCGACTGAAAGTACTGCCTGTCTAACTGAAAATTAAAATTGCGGAAAGGTCATGCCATAATGAAGTTTGATATCATTTGACCTTAGCTTCTCATCTCAATTTTTCCTATTTGTTTTCTTAGCTCCAGGTCCGATCCGCAGTCGATCATCACCTCCCCCAACGTTGCCAGTGGCCACTCCTCTCTTGGAAATGGGTTTCACTCTGCCACACATCAAGAAAGCCATCCAGACTACAGGTGAGACATTTGCAAAATATCCAGGTGAATAGGAAACATCAGTTATAGTTGATTATTTTTCTTGAGAAGTTGATGGGAACCTTTACCCTCTTCATTTGACGACTTAGACTGGCAGTAAGTACACTGTAAAGCACTGTCAAGAGGCTGGCAGTGGCAATGCCTTTTCAGTGGTTGGGTCCAAATATGCAGGGAAAGGGATAGTATAATGGATAACACTACAAGGAATATCAGATCTAGACATCAATTCCATAGCCTCCCGTATGTAAACTCGACCTTCTTTTGCCAGTTTTCATAGTAAATGAGCTCTTCCAAAGTCCTACCTGCACCTCATTGTGGTGGGAGAGTAGCAGACAAGTATGGATTGCCTGGAGAGGCTAGGCCATCAGTGGAGGAGGCCTCGACCGAGAACCACCTAGAGACCTAGGATGGTATGCAAGGTGGACAGACTCACGAGGACCTCTGTAATTGCTGGCTAGCATAGGAGGCAGGTGTTGGAAGGGCACCTAATGCGAAAGAGGCCGATAAATATGCCCACCGGCTCCCTTATCGTGCTGGGAGAGGATTGGTCATAAGGACCTAGAAGCCTCAACATTCGGCGCATGCCTGACGGAGGGAAGAAAAAAGATCGTAAATGATTTACTTCGGCTTATTAATTTCGACTCAGCATCAGTGCTGTAGTCAGGAGCACCTTTGAACAGTTCATGTTATGAGCGACACTAGATAAGTACTCATATACGATACAATACAATACAATGCTTAATATGGGCTTCTTCTAACAGGAGTTGGCGGAGAAGTGTCGGCGCAAAGCATCACCATTCTTGCGTCATGGATGATCGACCATCCGTTCATAGAAGAAGTTCCACGGTCCAGCACATCCTCAATGGCTTCGGGTAGCAACAGGCAGACGGATGTGACGGCTACTACCACCCAGAGCGAACCACCTACTCCACAGGGTGCTGAGACTTCAAGGACGCCCATCTCAAGAGACAGGTTCGGGTTCGCCTCTTTGAAACGGCTTTCGTCCTTTACAATTATTGTTCAGATCAGCTGAGTCTTTTCATCAAGGAATTCCTCAGCCCTTCTCTTATTTTGAACTTTTGATGGTATTTGAAATTCAAATCTTTACTGTTCCACAACTGGTTAATCTAAGACATGATAATCCACCTAATAATTGGTGAATTCATGTAAGCAAAATCTCTGAGGCGTAGACTGTTGAGGTCCTGTTAACAGTTTAGTGAACATTCATTTAAAACCCAATGACTTCTACAGAGCCATTGATCCTTCTCTACAGAATGCACTTTTCCATTTGTTTGCTCTTCACAATTTCTTTGTGGCAGTGTATCCATCTCTCTATCTCTTCTCTTTTCACAGGGCCTTGTCCTCTGTGAGTGCTTCTGAATGATACACCATAATGGAGATGCTATTCAAGTGTTCTTAGATAAGATACATCAGTCACTGGTTGCTAGTTTCTATTGTACTGGTGATGGACTGAGAGCAAAATAACAAGTGAGCAAAATAACAAGTGAGCAAAATAACAATTGAGCAAAATAACAAGTGAGCAAAATAACAATTGAGCAAAATAACAAGTGTGATTGATTATTTTATTAGTTTTGTTTGTCTGTATAGATCGGACAGTGACCTTGCTGAGAGTGAGCATCCTGCCCTTGTGAGTACAACAACGGATGACATAAACGTCCACCCACTCGACATGGCCGCGGACAAGCAGCGTCACACGCACAGACGCCTCGCACCGCTTCCACCCAAGCGATATGCTGCCCAGCGTCACAACGCCTCAAATGTCATGAGGAGGTTTTTCTCGGTTGCGCGACATCAACGTACGTATCAGGCTTCCTTCAGTCGATGTGATTTTTTGATTCAGTTGTCACATTTACTTGTATGCTGGGAGACAGTTGAAATTATTTAAATTAATTGTGATGATAATGTGATAAATGATGACAATGAGTGTGTGTGTGTTTCTTCAGTTTAACTACAGCTTATGACAGAGGCCATTGCCATCGGGACAAAAATTGGTTCAAAAGCATATTTTAGCTCAATATAAAATTTATATCAAGCCGTGTTATTATGCAGATGGCCTTTAAACTTTTTGTGAAAGCTGTTCGCTATGGGACTTGTGTATAATGGCACGGCGTTATATTGTCTTGCATTATTGCTTTTCACATCTGTTTTCAGACTGTGCACACAACAGATATATATACCTTAATGTCTTAGACACTGAAGCGCAATGAACAAAAGCACTGCACTCTGATTCTTTAATTTTGCTAATAATTGTTTTATTATTGCTATTATTTGATCAAGCTCAATTGCATAATTTTGCACTCAAATGACATGCAGAATTTTTTATATGTTGCCAAAAACTCTGATGATGGTGATAATGATGATGATGATCTTGATGATTGCAGCCGGTGTTCCAGAGCGCGATTCCCTCGTTGCGATCAGTCCATCGGAGGTGGATTCGCGTGACACGGCAACCCAAGTCCACTCATCCGTTGACCTCCTCTGTGAATCCATCTATCCGTTTGACGACATGGAAATCGACGAAGACCTTCTGGACGATGACGGAATGGAGGACATGTTTCGTCTTGACCTCGGAATCGGAGGAGCGCTAAACAGTGGAACGATGACCAGGGTACAAATAATGCCCCTCCTACCGTCAATGCCTGGAAATGCTGCTAGTCTGGTAAGAATGCTCTGAGCAGTCTATATTGTTGTGAGGCATCGTGGTGGTGTAGTTCGACACTTTGCGTCCAAAGGGTCGCGTTTTCCACCTAAAACCACTGCGTAAAGACCTTGAGCAAGACCTTCACTCACAATTGTTCAGGGGAGGCTTAGTGTAATGAACAAAACACAATTGTGAAGAATAGGATTTATGATTGTACCAATTCTAACTTATTTTTGCGAATAAGAAGAATTGTTTGTGTAAATGGATATTTTTACTTTGTACAGGGTTGTTTGGTATTCAC